>JANHGB010026898.1:4343-22482 GCA_026283785.1 Coracopsis vasa
CCCCCCCCCCCCCCCCCCCCCCCCCCCCCCCCCCCCCCCCCCCCCCCCCCCCCCCCCCCCCCACCCCAACACCCCATGCTATGTGAGATTGTTTCCCATATGCTCAAAGAAAGTTGCATACAAATGTTTAGCATGTGCAAGCTTCTTGGTGCATGATTGGCTCCCTTCTTAGGAGTGGAATTCAGTGAAATTGGACTCCTCTTTTAAAAACAAAGAGTAAGCGCACAACAAAGGATAAGTGATCAAATGATTAGCCAGAGGCTAATAGGAATGCAAGGGAAGAGTGACAGATTGCATATTAGGAGGAAATCTGAGCTGGAAATTAATTTGAAGCTTTCTGCAGCTGAGGCTGCAAAAGAAGCAATTTTGAAATCTTTCTGAAGGACGTAAAGAAATGGAAATTGTGACTTACTTGTGTGTAAAGTATTGTATAATACAAGAAAGAAGGCAAATGGGTACATAAAGTTGCATTATAGTTTAAAGGAATTTTTTTTCTCTTCCTTGCCTCACTGAATTTTTAAAAAATCTGTCTTTGCTTAGGGTGAAATATGCATCTGCCTGTAGCTTAGCGTGAGAAATTGTGTTAATTTACTTACAATTTCTGGTGATTCTCTGTGGTTAAATCTACATCCTGTTGTATGCAAATAGGAGAGTAAAGTCAGGACAGAAGATAAATACCTCACCAGACACAATTGACAGCTACATGTCAACAAGGAAATACACTTGAATACTGGAAAAAACAGAGCTTTTCATTAGGAAGAAGTGCATATTCCCTTATTTAGTGACCTACCAAATGGTTTTAATTTAACCTTGCGGTAGGTAGATGTCACTTTGTATTAATAGAATTCACTTTTTTTATAGAGATCACATTACCTTTCTTCAGAATTTAACATTAACTGCTGTAGTGCAGCAGTGTATGGGTACGCATGGGATTTTTAAGGTTCAAAATATCCCTTTAAAAAAAAACCTCACAAACTTATTCAGAAATCAGTTTATGGAAATTTGCTGATTTAGTTTCTTAAAATGTATGTTTTAAAGCAGTGATAAATACACTGCTGTGAAATTCTAAAGAACTAGTAAGTGCAGAAGAGTAAAATTTGTATGCAACAGATGTTTTTTTGACAAGCTTTAAATGTAAGTAAACTTTTGTTGGCATGTTACTAAAATTACTTGCTGCTGAAGGATGGAATTAGTTTCATCTAGGTTCTGATACTCAGCTGAAGCTGTTCTAAAGTTTGATTTTTCTGAGTAATTCTCTGCCATTTTTTGATTCATATAAACACTTGCTGCTTATGTAAAAGAAAAAAGTGACACGCCAGTATGTGAAGTTATCAGATTAGTATAAGTTGTAATTTAAAAACCCTTTCATTTGTGCATTTGAGTCTTCTATACATTAAAGGAGAAAAGTGATACAGTGAAGTAGCCTTTGGATTTATGTGTATGCATCATTGCTTTCTTCAGAATAGAATTATGAACAATTTCAAGTTGACACTCCTATAAGCGTAACTAACAATTTCTCTTCTGATTTGCAGTTCCTGTATAGTTTTACAGTTGATGTTGCTGTTCTTGGGATCATCTTGGTGGGGGGTTTAGCATGAGGAGTGGAGATCTATCACTGATAATCCTCTTGCCAAGCCATGCAGTATATAAAGAACCCCAAAACTTTCTCTGAAGCCTTATTCTTTACCTTTCTGTCATGTATTCATTTAGTACAGCAGCAATCAAACAACAATAGAAACTGACTCTTTTAAAAACCTGTATTGTACTGATAGAAATAAATCTTATTATATACTCTTGTCATTAATGATGTCTTAAAAAGAGTAAAGAGGAAGAACTGCTGGAGCCGAGTAGGCTGTCTCTAGCCAGTAGGTCTGTACTCCCAGGTAAAAGGTCAGGCCTGTATTTTATGTTGTTCTGCCTTTCAGTCTTTTGGACGATGTTTTCCTTGTTTCAAGTCTCACATTGTAACAATCTCTTTGGAGGCATCAGCTAACATGAATACAGTACTCGGGGATTTGCAGCTATTTTTAAAGGAAGCATATGAGAAAATAAATTGATTCTGGTGCCGTGGTGTCTAATATATAACTGAGATGTTCCAGTCGTAACTATGATTAAGTCATGCTAGTTGTTACAATCGGAGATACTGGTATCCCTCTACTAAATCTGTTTTGCTTCTGCTTGCAGCTATGTCATCTTACCTTTTAATTGTCAAGTCTGAACTTCCTGGTGCTGTTGCGGGGTTCTTAAGTGAAGATAAGAGTGGGTAAGGAAAAATGTTTCATACATGTTCTGTATTTGTCTTGAAGAAACAAGTGGCTCAGTACTCCTGAAGGAGTTGGGTACTGACACTTCCCTCTGATCTCACATGCTGAAAAAACTAGTTATTTACAGAAGTTCTTGGAATATGAAATGTATTTGGCGTGTGTAAGCCTTGTGCAGCACAAACACATAGAGCATGATTCTTCTCTTACGATTTCCTGTCAGATGACCTTAAAGTCTGGCAAAATTTCCATCTACAGGAATCTCTCTTCTGTAAAAATTTAAAAGGGGAAGCAGAAGGGGATAGGTGGGAGAGGAGGAGAAACATTTAAACTGCTGTCATGTTATCAGTTCACGTATTTCAAAACCACAGTACAAAAACCATCAGACATTTAAATTTCAGTATTTTGCTGTCTTGCTCCAGTAATTGCACTTGTCTTGGGAAAAATGCCAATTTTCCAGACTTGGTTTATAATTCCCTAACTTGGCTTCCAGTAAAGAAAGCTGTATGTAAGGAGCATGTCCCTCAGATTTCTAACAGAACTGTCACAAAAAATATCTGTGCTGAGACAAACATTGCAGCTTCAGCACTGAGATATCTTGTTTGAGTTGTCCCAGCGCTGCTGTCATTCAGAACAGTGTATATCTTAGATTGTGTTACAGCTGTTTTCCCAAACTGCTATTTTCAGATGTTTTGAGCTCAAAACTTTCTCTGGATTGACATGTGGTGAAATTGTCTCAGGGCTGTGTGATGCTTGTATTATTCCTGAATGTTGTGGGTGAATTTTCAGTTCAAAATTAGATTTTTAAAAGATATTTTAATTCATTTTATATTTTGCCATTTAAAAGTTTTCCATTTTATAACGACCATTTTGAGAAAAGAGATGTGGTGGTATTCTTGCTTTCTGCCCCCTGGCCCTTGCAATAATACGTTTTTAGTAAGAGACTTCTTTTTCCTTTAACTATTACGTTTTATGTGTACATGTTACTTTGAGTCAACTAATGTACCTCTTGCAGGTGTGGTAGCCATAAGTTTTTGATTTGGGTGCTATTGCCTTATCCTTCAAAATCATGCTTTTAACTCCACTCTTCATATGCAGTGGTATTGAGCCTGCTACTGTATCTGCTGCGTGTGTGTTCCAGTCTGTCTGTCCCCAAATTTAGCACGTAACGTCACTTATTACTGCTTTTAATTTTATGTCAGTGCTGTTTATGCAAGGTGATGCTTTGTTTATCAAGGTCCTAGCACAGGTCTCTGGTTGCAAGCACTGGTGAACACGCAGACAGGTTATAGTGATTTAACTAGATATTGCAGATCACCTGAACTGTTGTAATAATGCTCAGTGTGCTGTCAGGACTGCTGCCACCTATACTTCTTCCTTAGCTAAAATTGCAGTTTGAGATGGGAATGAAGTTCTAAAATACTTTGCATTTAGAAAGAGCTGAAATTGTCCACAGGAATAGTAACCACAGCTCAAGTGGTAAGCTGAATGTCAGCTGGGTCTTGTCCTGTTTCTACCTCTGTTATTGGGAGTTCTTCCTTTGAGATATTTATTTGACACAATTTGACTTCTCTGTTCTTTGCCCAAATTATTGTTTCAAACACAGTCCATGGTCAAGGAGTATTCCAGGTACGTGCATGCTGCTTACCTTCTCTGTATGGCCACATCTGTATTTCATATCTTTTGCTAGATTAATTGCCATGGTAGATCATAATCTTTTGTTTCTGTGTATTTCTTCACAGATTTTAAGAGTAGTTTTTTACTGACCATTTTTTAAATTGCAGGAAATGGTTCATCAAAAATAGGTAATCCAATATTAAGCCTAACTAGCAACTTATTTATGGAAAGGGCATAAATAATGACTAGCTTAATCAAAATTCAACTGGACACCAGCTGAACCAGATGTGGTTATGCAGCTATTATGTTTTTGTTAAGTCATTATAATATCTGATACTCTTTAATTTGGGTACAGAACTTATGTTTAACTGTAGGTAGAATGTATCAAAAGTGTCAGACTATCTGCGAAAATATTTTATATGCGTAAACCCTCCCAAGCCATACATTTGGGAAAGCCGTTTAAAGAATGTTTTGCACAGTGAATTATTTTTATAGATGAAGGTTGGCGGGTGTGCATGTGTTTGAAAGGCTCTGAGCCAGTGTGTAATGCATCTTGGTGTCTTTATTAAAAAACAGAAACATACAGCATGAGCACTTGTTAATTGAGAGGTGAGATGTTTGTCTGTCTGCATAACAAGAATTCCACATAGTTTTGATGACATGAATGTAGTTTCAAATGAGGATTGTGTTAAAAAGTTGTAATTTGTGAGCCCTCTGTTAACATTTAATGACACTGTCAGGAGGATATGATCGATGCAATTAAGTTGTCTTGCTTGTGTGTTATATAATTGATACGGACTGAGAGTATGATCCTAATTTAGAACATATGAATCTCTTGTCCTGTTGCATTCAGGAATGAAATTAAAGCGATTTATAAATGCCTGCTTTTAGTTAAAATATGGGGGAGGTGGAGGAACATCTGCATGCCAAAGCAGTTTCAGTAGAGTCATGGATTTATATTCCATATTTCATATTTGGAACACTTTTATGATATAAGATTATATTTGCAGATCAAACTGATTTTAAAGGCAATGTCAAAACATTCTCGTTTGGAAAATAAGTGTACTTCTACCACAGTATTTTGAGGGGAAAATGGACACATTTATTGCTAACTAGTAAATGGTCCACTATTCAGATTTCGAGATCTTTTGAATAAAAGAATTGGTATTCCAAAAAATAAAAAGTTTACGAAATTGTTTTCTCCTTCCCATCACCTCATTGCAGTCTTCCTCCCCCACCTCCACCACGCTCCTGACCCCAAAAAATGTTTTTTCATTTACCACGAAGTAACCAAAATAAATTTTCCTCTGTCCTGCTGAGCTTGTGAGCTACGATGGCAACTGTGGATTTCCTGCATATTTGGAATCAGGACACTTAAACCAGAGGTCTCACATGTATATCTAGTGAAACATTCATTATACTTTTGTCTATTGCTATGTTACTATTCCTTCTAATCTGAAAATCCACCATACAGAAAGAAAAAGTTTAAAAATACATGTGTGCTAAACGTGTAGAAACGTGAAGAATACTACAGCAGGGAGCTGATTTCAGAAAGTTGCTTTCTCACTGTAGTAGTAGCTGACCTGGGCTGGTAGTATATTTTTTATTTATTTTTAAGAATGATATATTTTGAGTAATTTTTAATGTAGACTTCTAGGTTACTTTGATTTTTGATGTGATGAAGATGCCCTCAAACTTGAAATTTCTCTGTTTATATAGTGTGGGGTTTTTTCAAACAAAAAGTGACACAAGTGGTTGTCCATGATGTGTGCCACTCTTTAATATATGTATATGGTGATTTTTATTTTATTTTTTTTTTTAAACACAGGTGTTATGTGACTTTCCTTATGATAACTTGAGGTGCTGCCTGTTTATTAGGTGCTAACCATATCCTGGACTAAATAAACTTGAAGGTCAAAGGCCAAGGTGTTTATAGGTAGTAAAGTCGGAGACTGATGTGCAAGATGTTTATCAGGACAGGATATGGTTATTGCCAGTTAGGAGGAGCCACCCTCAAGATGTTTCTGTTTTCTTAACAATTTACCCATCTGTACTTTCCTCAATTTGCAGATGAGATTTTGATATTTGAATAGTGTTTTTTTTTAAATGTATTAACTTCATACACCCTCTACCGTGCTTTTTTCTGCATGTGTAGTTTTATGTTTAAACATTATAGCAGATTTCATATCATAATTTCCATCCCCTTTAATTCTTATGTGGATGTATGCAAGAAATAAGTGATGACTTTGTGCAAAGTTAAAGATAAGAAAGTCCTTTTTATTGCTGTTTGGTTTTATATCTCCTCTGTACAGCAAACATTTCAGATTAACTGAAAGTTGACTGACTTGTTTTCTTCTATTATTTGAATGTGGTGATGGTAGGTGTAACAAAAGGTGGGCAGAAGAGAAAGTTGGTATGTTTAGAAAACATAAGCGAATTTCCAAACAAGTAGTTTGTGTAGCTTAGCTTTCTGTTTCACACTGCTTGCAAATAGTCAGGAGCTAAGGTCATGTAGGAGTAACAAACTGTAAAGGAAGTTTAACTATAAGTAGGAATTGATGTTGCTCTTTGTTACAGTTGTGTAAATATGCAACTTGGTGTAATCCAATTCGACATACATGTAGCTTACTCTACAAATTTCCAATATAAGTACTTACAGAGTATGAAATGCCCTTGCTCTTGGATTGTTGCTTTCAGTAACAGCAGGGATTTGCATGTTGTGCTGCTGAGAAATAGCTTTGCACAGATGAGACTCTCGATCCGTGCAGACTCTTGCCTATGGAACATTGCCTTCAGTGCTGGTTTGTAACAAGGAAGCAGAGCGCCATCCTGTAATCTGGGAGCTCTGTTTTATATCACAATATAGAGACCAGGAATACAGATTCATGTAAATAGCATGTGAGACTGGAAATTATTTGTTTTTCTTGTCCTCGTGGCTATTTTGTTTAAGATCACAGTGTTAAAGTAGAACATATTTTTTTAGGACTCTTGAGCTTTGTATCAGTCATAAGTAGATTTTTCCAACAGGTCTTGGTACCTTGATGGCAGACTGCTGTTACTGATTACTTCAATCTGCATTGTTTTTCCTCTTGCGCTTCTTCCTAAAATTGGTGAGTAATTAAAGGAGAGAATGAATATTATTCTACTTTAGTAGCAATTACAATTGAAGACTTTAAAACCTTAATGGGTTGGTTATTTATTTTAACTGGCAGGGGGCTGGTGATGGTGTGGATTACTTAAGTTGTTGCAGTGTGTTCTGCCTTCCAGCCCTGCCTAGTTAACCTATTACTTGGGTTGCAGTAGTATTTTGTCTGCAATACTAAAATAAAATCTTTACAGCAGAACATTAAAGAGCTGCATTTACTTACAGCATGCCATTAGTGGTAAGCCAGTTCTAATTCTGCCCTACAAAACTACATAAATGATCTGTGACAGGCAGTTGGAATGTTGTTATTCTGAGTCCTAAGCCCCAGATACGAAGCACTGTAATAGAAAACATGCCTAAAAAACATGCCTAAAATGTAAAGCTTTAGCTGTACATTAGGATCACTTTCCTTATAAATTCTCTTTTATTTTTACTGTTATTTTACAGGCTTTCTTGGCTACACAAGTAGTTTATCATTTTTCTTTACGGTGTACTTTGCTCTTGTGGTAAGTTAGATAAGCTGTGCACAGATTTACTTTTTTTTTTTCTTATTGTTTGAATGTTTCCATTAGCCTGTTTTGAAATTAATTGTCTTCCCCTCCCCCCTTAACTTTTTATATGAAATTTAGAGTTTTCTGGAAGTTCAGTATGTGCTTGCTTACATTTGTTTTGCTGAGGCATGGAAATGGAGACGAACTTTGAAGCATGTGAAAAGATTTAAAATAATTATATTTTGAACTGGTAAATGTAACGATATTTCTGTTTTGCTGACGGTGCAGTGGAGGGAGCTGGCACGTATACTTTTGTTTCCCTACTAGTAGTGGAATGGAATTCTGTTTTCTTAGCTTCTAACTATTACTTACTGCAGCTAGTGCAGAAGAAAATTTAATATACTCCAAATAAATTAGATTTGCATGTATAATAGAGTGAGAGAGTTCAAAAAAAGGCAAAGAAAACTAGAACTTCATTAAGGCGGTTTACAAGATTCATTAATACGTCAATGACCTTATTCTTCTTCTGTGCTGAAAGGAAAAGTTCTTTTCTCTGAGCCATATGGGGTTTTTTGACCCTGATGTTCACCCTCTCAAGGCCCGTGTGAGGTAGATGTTTCCAAATATCAAAAGTGAGACCTGCTAGGCAGATCTAAGAAGGAAAATGTGCCTTTAAGTTGTACTATTTTTCTTTTCACAGGGGAAAAAAGTGTATTAATGCACATGTGTAATATGTAGTACAGCCAAGCAACTCGCACTCTGTCATCTAGGTATAGAAATAAGAATCTTATTTAGGAGCCTGAAAAAATGTTCACCCTCTTCCCTGTCATTCTGGCTTGCATTGGCTTGCATTTAATACCTGTTTTGCAAAGGGATAAACAGAGTTGAAGGCAAGTTGAGCAAACATGCCATCCAGGAGACCAAGGCAATCCATTAGGAACTAAACCATGTGATAAAACCAAACTTCAAAGCTGTCAAAACATCTCCCTAGGGTATCCCTGGAGAATTGCAGTGTTTGTAGGACCTTGGGAAGTATTCTTCCTAAACTGAACATTGAGGAGCAGCCACAGCCTCTCTGGAGCTAATGGAAATTCATTTGTAATATTTATAAATTGCCTTAACTTTTGACCTCTCTCCTAAAATTTATCTTAAAAAAAAAAAAAAAAAGGGAAAAAAAAGTCAGGAAAAGGCACTAACTGTAATGCTGAAATAGGCCTTTGGCTGAAGCTAGTTGAGTTTTGAAATAAGTTCAGCTCTTGGATTTCAATGTGAATGAGTATGCATCTGTGAAGGAAGCTGTTGTAATGGGTGGACACATTTGAAAACAATTTGGGGGCTCCAAAAAGGCCTCTGTGTAAGGAAGACTTGTGTGCAGACATATCCAGGTGGGATGATTTAAGATAGGGTTTAGTTTTGATTCTCTAGCAAAAAAAGTGGGTAGAAAGTGCAAATGGAGGAGTACACAGACTACTGGATTTCTTATGTAGTGGTTGCATTTATATGCTTACTCTTTGTTGTTAAATGACAAAGAAACAGCCACGGTAAATCTAACTGAGATCAAAATATTTAAAAGCCGTTACGGATATTTAAAGAAAACTAATACTGTTCACAGCATATTCTCTGACTTCTCTAGGCACTGGAACTCAAAGGCATTAACTGTGGTTTAGCTTTTATATCTAATTGCTTTGAAGTGGATGATATGTGCTGTTGAAATGGTGTTTTAGTTTGCACAATGTTAATTTCTGTATGGAAGATATGTTTTAATTTGTTCCAGAAGAAAACAGTCATACAGAAGTCATACAATTGTATTTTGCATGTACAATAATTCTGTGCATTTTCAAGTGCATACCATCTGTTCAGCTTTTTGTAAGCAAGCCACAGTTTTAATAGAGCCTGTGGAAATGATAGGCACAATAGTCAGTCTCAGTCAATACAATGTAGTGAGTGCACAGAGCAAAAGGTGTAGAGGCCTTTGTTCTCTGTACTCTGCTGTGGGGCTTTGGCAGATCACGGATCTCCTCTCTGTTGCTTCAGTATGTTTTTTTTTAAAGTTAATATACTGGCTATAGTCCTCACTTGAAAAAAAAGTGAAAACACTGAGATGAGCTGATCTGGGAGAAAACAAATACATGTAACCGTTATTTCAAAGCCAGATTCTGTGAGGTCTGAGCGCTTTTGTTTCTGATTGTTGAATACTTCCTTGACTTGAATCCTAAGTGAAAGGAAACTAAATGTGATTATTAAAAGATTTCCCTTTTTTTGTGGAGACAGTCCTATTGGTAGCTTGTTCAACAAAGGTATAAATGATTCCTGATGAATTTTTTCTAAAACTCATTTATGTTCCTAGAGCAAAATATGACGTTTATTGGGAACCTGCCATGTGTAATGAACAATGTTAAGCACAGAGATCACCTCTTTGCTGAGTGCTGTCACTACTGCTGGGATAAAGGGATTCCTGTTTTCCCCTTGCAGGGTAGAAAAAAGCAGTATCACTGAGAATATTAGAACATTTTTAGCCTATAACTTTTTAGGTTTTTGCAATGTTTTTGGTGTGGCTTTCTATTTCCACTAGTCTTTCTTTGGGTCTTAATGTTGTTTCACTTAAACGTGAATGTTTGTTATGCTCAAAAGAATGTTTATATGAAATGGGCCTAAAGTTCTAGAGGAAGGTTGTGCTGCCTGCATGACTGCTCAGCTAACTGGGCTGTGCTGCCAACTTAAAAATCTTTTCCTATTGTGGGGTGGGGGGACCTCATTAGACTACAGTTGGAAATCCAAACAGATCTGAAAACTTAAGGAGGTGGGTGAATATAATTACAGATTTTAAATGCACCTGGTGCATTTTGTCTCATTTATTTCCATTTCAATCTGTTCTTAATCTGTACTAATTTTATTTTAGAAAAATGTTTCTTTGATTTTTAGGTTTGGCTTCTCTTGTCCTTTCTCTGCAACGTTTATATAGAATTTTGCTCTTCAGCTTGCAGGAAGCCCTGTCCCCACCACTGACAGGACACTTTATTTTCCCTGAAGCTTGCCTTTCAGCTTCAAGCCCGTTTTCATTGCTCAGGAAGCCTATTCCATCCTTAGGCTGAGTTTTCCCACAAAGCCTCTCCTTTATTTCCCCTGTCTGGGTGCCTTTAAAAATACAGAGATCTCCTTGAAAAAATATTTTGCCTTCTTGCTCAGCCTCATGAATGTCTTCAGCTAGCCGACAAGCTTGAGCTTCCTGGGGAGTGGGCTTCCTGGGGAGAAAGCACAGCCATGCATCTGTGGTTGTAGGACTGCAGCAGCAGCCTGGCTTTGTGTCTCAGTTCGTAGCTGCTCACTGTTTAGTGTGCTAGAGACATGAGCAGGGGTGACCCATAGGACAGTGTCATGCATACGTAGGATACAGGCCAATTTATGCTTTAGTGCTTAAGGTCCCTTTATACTTTAGTCCCTTTCCTTTTTCTCCCATGCTTGCTCTTTAGTTGAACTTCTTGATGTACTACCACCATGTTCTTATTTCTTCTGGCATCCTTCTTCAGATGAGGTTGCAGTTCTTGTGGCATAGAGGGAGACAGTTTAGCTGGTCAGTAAGCAGGTAAAACATATCTCCTGGTATAAGGCAGTGCCAGTTTAGTGTCAGAATCACGGTTGGAGGATTTCCATTGAGAATCCTACAAAGTTTGCAGACTGCCGTTGGGCAAGCTACTACCTAGTTCCATACCTAGAGTTGTTATGAGTTGGTTTTAGTCATGCAATTTAAGGCATGTTATTGCCACAGTGGACTCAGTGTGCCATGTACCTGTAGTTTCCTTTCCCTGTATTTTGACCAGAGGTAGCATTTGTTCACTTCCCATGGCACTGATGACAACAAGGAACATCTAATACTTATCCTCTGGGAAACACCAGTTGGCTGCAAGCAAAAAGTAGTTCTCTGAGCCAGGAGAAGCACTCTCTTCCATGTTATTCTTCCTGTGAATCTGAGTCTTTAATTAAGTTTTTAATTATTTGCTCTAGGCTTCAAAAGAATTATCTAAAGCCAGGCAGCTACAATAGGAAATTAATTAGGGTGAGGCGAGCAATGCAACTATCATTTTAAACTAGGCATCCGAAAAAGGAGGTAAAATTTCTTATTTTAATTTCCCTTTGATTTTCAGCCCTGTTACTTGGCAGTCCCTAAACCAGCAGGGTGTAGCTAAAGCCCCCATGACATTCTGGGACAATAATTGCATTTATTGTTTTTTCCTTTGCTTTCTAGTCCAAACCATATGTTTCTGCCTTTTAAGATTAGCCCTAGGCTCTGCTCTATCTCTGTTAAGGGCTTGTCTGCTAGGGAAAGAGCCTGGAATAGCTAACACAACAGCTATTCTGTATGGGAGGCAGTTAGCGTGGAGCACAGAGGGTGAATGTGGAGCACTGGTTGTATTTTGGTTAATGTCAGAGCTCATTTCAGTGCACCACCTCCAGACAGGCAAGCCATAAGGCTGCCAGCTGTGCACAGTGAGCAGCTGTATGGAATGGCACTGGCAAGTTTTTCTGTGAATTTTCCCTCTTGTGGCCTAGCTATCTGCCAGTCAATCCTGTTCATTTACTATGGGTGTAGCTTCCTCTTTATATACCAACAGTCTGATGTTTTAACTACATATATCTAAATTTAAATTGATTTTTAGGGTATCATTCATACATTAAATATGCTGTCTTTGCAGATTATGATTAAAAAATGGTCAATCCCTTGTCCTCTGCCTTTAAGTAGTGCCGTAGAGACCTTACAGGTAAAGTGCATGCTGTTTTGAAGTTCTTCTAATTTTATTAGCAACTAATACTTTTTTTTTTTTTTTTTTTTAAGATTAACACTTTCAGAGTTGCTTGTAATTTAAATTCCTTCTTCTCTTAATCATCACAGAAACTAAAAAGTTTCATGTCTGTGGTTTGGGCTTTTTCTTTCATTATGCCATTTTTTTGTATGTATGTCTTACAGGTTTCAAATTCTACTGGGGATTGTAAAGCAAAGCTCTTTCATCTTTCAAAAGAGGTAATCTCTATTAACAATATGCAAACTTAAAGGGGGTGGTGGTTTTCATAGAATTGGGGTTTAAACTCTGTACAGGATAAGCTATTCTTCTGTAAAACTAGTTATAGGGTGCTGAAATATTTCCTATACCTGCTGCCAAGTGTTATCCAGTCTCACTCTTTTTTATATGAAGGCTGGCTGTCCAAGTTAGCATTTATGAAAACATTTTACAAAGTATAAAGTATAACAGATGCAGCAGTGGTCAGCCTCATGATGCAGTCAGATCAAGCCAGCTTAATATGCCCTCAGCTGGAAGTCAGTGCTGCTTGGCTGTATGCACACTTTTAGTTCCTGGTGAGGTAGAACAGGTTTCCTGAAACTGCCTGGACCTAACTTTAGTCTTTTCTTACCTGAAGCAAATTATTCAGGCCTAATGCAATCTTGTGCATTTCACTGGATGCCAGCTCTGGTATTTGTTGATTAATGTGGCAGTTAAATCATGTCATCACCCATCAAGGCTTACAGGAGAGGAAGTATCATGTAGAACCCTAGTCTCTGTGGGATGAAGAGGAAGGGAAAAAGGTAAGAATGAATCTGGCATATGCCTGCAGTGTAGTGGAATTTAGGAGGGACACGGTTGTACTTCTCTGAAAAAATAAAACCCAGCCTCACCCTACCAAAAAAAAGCTGGGGAAATTTTGGGCAGTGCAAACACGAGAGAAATGTTTTCTGTAGATCAGAGAAGAAATTTTACTTTGACCAGAAACATCTACCATGAGATTCCGGCCTTTTGTGCTTTGAAGAATCTTGGGACTCATCTCTACTTCTTTAATTTTAACTTTATCAATAGGAAGTGGCATATTTTTACTAGTATGGGCCTGATCATGCCAGCATGAAAGTGTTTGTTACAGTTCAGCTTACTCCACTTGGCAGTTGAAGTAAGCTACAGTAGATGATTCATCTCTTTTATTGCAAGTTTTTGGAATAATTTACCACTAACTGGTTGCAACTTTATGTAACTATTTTAAAATTTCAGATGCGAAAGCATGTTACATTTTTTGAATGCTGTATGCAAATTTTGTTAAGGAGTAATAAGAAAAAAGTGAAGTCAGGATGAAGGAATCGGTTATTTGACAGGTAGCTATGGATATTAGAATTCAGGAAACTTCTTAGGAAATTCCATGAATGATTCACTGACTCTGGGGCAAATCCTACTCTTTATGTAAGTACTTGGCCTCAGTATAGCTAAAAAAGAATCTTTCAGTTGTTGGTTTATATACAGTGTGACTTCTGCTCATGAAACAGTAAGCTGTCACCACCATTTGAAAAGCTACTCATTGAGAAGGTCCGTTTTTTGTGATATAATTCAGATGCTGTTCTGTGTGGTGGAGATTTATCTCAAAGCATCAATGTGGAGAGATTTCCACTGACTTCAGGTGCTTGAACCAAATTCTGAATTCATCCCGATATTTTTCCAACCATTTGTAATAACAAACAATCTACAAGATATTTTTCTTCTATTTTAGAGTGCTTATGCAATACCAACTATGGCCTTCTCTTTTCTCTGCCATACGTCAGTCTTACCCATCTATTGTGAGCTCCAAAGGTAATGTATGAAAACACATGCAATATTAAAATATGATAGTATTTCTGTAATATTTTCCCGAAATCTTGAATAAATTTTATTTTCAAGGCAGTGCATCAAAAAATGCAAACTAAGTAGCTTTCATGTATTTGGGAAATGTACAGTTTTAGCCTGTACTGGCTTTTCCTCTCTTACAGGAGAGAAAAGTAGCAAATATGATTCCATCATCAATGTCAGTACATTGTCCTGGCCTGGACAATCGGGAGAAAAAGGGTCATTTGCTAAGGTACTTATTAGTTAATTTTTATTGCTGTAGCTGAATCTGCATTTGGTGACATCTGATTCAGTGGGGGGTTTTTGACCCAGATTCTGTTCCTAGCTCTGGATATATGTCATCCTGTATAAATCAAAATTTTTATTTAAAAAATACTCTGGAATGTCTGAATTCCCTACAAGATGGGGATGATGTTTGTTGTCTCCTTTGAGACTGCTGTGAAAAGTGCCCTTTAATGATCAGATTAAAAATATTTTTAAACCCCCTAAATATTAGTGACAGCACAGACCTCAGCAAATCCTCAGTTGCTATAAATTAAGGCAATGCTCTCTTATGAAAGGCAAGCTGCTATGGAAGTTGCATTGTGTTTAATAGTCCACGATACAGATTCAGCAGCACTAATTTTCTATTTTTTGTGTGTGTGTTTTAGTCCATCCAAAAGTAGAATGCAGAATGTAACTGTCACAGGAATTGGTCTGAGTTTCCTAATTTACTTTATGTCTGCTCTGTTTGGGTACCTGACATTTTATGGTAAGTATATTCCTCAAGTGTTCTCTAGAATGAAAGCTAATAATGATGACAAATGCATTCTGACTGGTGTACTTTAGGCTTTTTTGTGCACTAGTGTACTTGAAAGCTCTGAAATCTTCTTTTGAAGACTTAAGAATTTGCCCGACACTGGGAAGCGTTACAGTCTCATTGACTTCTCAATGAGTAATGTAGCTAAACTTTGCAGGGTTTATGCCCTAAAATGCTATACAGAAAGATAGCCATCTCTAAACCGCAGCTGATGGTTCGTGTTCTCTAATACTATGTAATTAAACTACTGATTGCCACTATACCATTGGACTTATAATATTGTTATTTATATTCTGAGAATGGATTTATTGTGATCTGTGAGAAATTCTGAGAGCTGGTAATAGTCTGCTCGTCCAACAAGGTTGAAAGATCTGTTCTAAGACTGTCCCTTGTAGGACATTTATAACTTAATTAACCTGGTGATATCCCAGCACATTTGTTGTCTCTGAGGCTGTTGCCTTTCATGAGCAAGCTAGCCCTAATGTGAGGTAGGTGTGAAAGTTTGCAGCATTTTTTCCTTGTCTGATACAGCTTGTGTACAAAGCATGTATTGCTTTTCTGTTTCGTGTTTGTATTTTTACAACTCAGTTGGAGCTAGCAGTAGCTATTGCACTAGAAATCTGCTGGAAGTGGGGGGAAAAATATCCCATGAGTCATCCAATTTAGGAAAGCTTTATTTTAAAGAATTGCACAAAGTGACTTCTTCATGATATCGTTGTTCATGTGTAACATAAAGACAAACTAGAGAAGTCCAGAAAAAAAAAAAATTACAAGGAATATGAGAAAATTAGAAGGTGCATGAGGACATATCTACTTTTGTGTCTTGACTTCAGTGAAGGGCAATGACAAAAGACTGGGGAAGGATTTAAAGATTTAAAAGGATAAGCTTGGAGGTGGGCTTCCTCTAGCACATGCTCCTGGGCTTCAGAAAGTTGTGTTGTTATCTGATACAGGAACTGAGCCAAGAAATGCACAGCTCTTGGAGAAGTTGTCGACATAGCGCTTGATGAAGTAAATATACGTTTTTATTTACCAAACAGAAAAGTGGGTCAGATGTAACACTTGCCCTGACGGATTCTATAGACATCTTTCATTTCTCTTTGCTGTAAAGTTTATGTGGCAGTGTGCTTCAGTACCAGTTCAGTAACTCTACATTTGGACTTTTGAATGCTTACGGGTACAGTTTCTTTTGAGTTTAAACATAGATGAATTTGGTATTCTTGTATTTCCCAAGAACACAGAAAGATTTTAGAACCCTTGTCTACATAGTAGCCTTTTTTTAAGGGTCCATCATAACCTTGGCAGAAGTGTCTATTTCATACAGCAGTTTTGGTATCCTGTCACATGTCAGTGTGATGTCTTTCTGAAGAATTGTCATTTGGCTCTCTGTATCCTGCTGTAAATTTGTTACTACAGTGCATTTTTGCTCACATAGCACACACTATCAAATTGAATCACCTCTACTTGGTGATCATAGAATCAACTAGGTTGAAAAGACGTTTAAGAACATCAGGTCCAACCTTTATGATCTGTTTTCTGGAATAGTTTCATGCAAATTCTATCACATGCTATCATCTGTTGAGATTCTTTTAATGTCTTCTGAAACCTCACCCTTTTTATGAAATTATTATGTGCTAACCTGTGTTGACTGGAATGAATAAAATTACTTACAAGGGACAGTAAGGCAGTAAGACAGAAGCGTTCTGGTTAGAATTCCTTTTCCTTTCAGAGTGTTTTGTAGTTTTTGATGGCCAGATTGAGATAGTATCTAACAAAGCATCAAGAATATTGGCTTTCAGCAGCTAATAATCCCAGATTTCCATGGAGTTTTGTACCTTTTTCCCTCAAGTATAAGTGTATATTTGTCTGTAACTGTCTGAAAATGTTAATTTGACACTCAGAATCCTTTGAAAAATTATATGGGGAATCTTGAAACCTTTAATAGCATATAGGCCGCTATTAGTGTTTCCTGACTGTCTCCATGTGGTTTGTAGGAAAACACGATTTTGAGTGACACTCTGAGAGTCTGAGAGATTGAGCAGGCAGTGCAGGATAGCCATCTGGCTCCACATGAGGGCTCAACAAGGAGTTTAAAAAAGAAAAAAAGGGGGGAAAAATTAAAACGGTAATAGTCCTAGAAACCATCAGAGTTCCTGTTGCCTTTGCTGTGTCTTTGGGACAAGGTCCTGACTTGTCCTTTAGTCTGTTTCACTGGGACATTTCTGCTTTTCTGCAAGCCTGACTTCTTTCAGTAAGTCTTAGACTCGAGAGACAAACAGTGGATGTCTCGGAGAGTTGGTTTTGGTGTCATGTCATCTCCCCCCTCCCCTCCTTGCAAGCTTCTCCTTTTTTTTTTTTACTTTCTGGTTGTCTTGCTTAATTAACTTCTTTAAATAGAGAGAATCTGTTCCCTGTTCCTAAAACACCAGTCTGAGAAAATGAAAACATTTTATTTTAAATTGAAAACAAAAGGAGAGTTCCCTCTTTGAAAACAGACATGCTGCATCTTTCTGTGGTTCAGATGGTTTGTTCTGTTTTCTGTGAATTTATAGCATTATGCGGTGACTGCACTTTGGAAGCTGTGGTCCATTCTGAATTCCAAAAAGCATAAAAGTCAACGTATGCCATAAAATGCCCTTAAAAGTCAGGGCAGTACTCACAGAGCTTTCAGAGCTCTGGCTTTTGCTGTTAACTTAAAATTTTCACCTTAAAGTAGCAAACTCAAAGGTAAAGATTGTTTGGGTTTTGTTTGGTGGGTTGTTGGTTTTGTTTGTTGTTTTTTTTTTGGGGCGGGGTGTTGGTTTGTTGGGTTTTTTTTGTTTTTAAATGAGAAATATCTGTCACAAGTATAACTGATGCTAGTTGTTATTCTGTATCGTCCATTGCTAACTATGGCCATTAAAAGCACTTACACTAGCATAGGTTTGAACATTCCCTTCTTCCTTTAAGTTAGAATTGCAGCTTTTCTTTCAAACCATGAAACTCTACCTTGTGCATCACCTAATATTTCAGGAGGAGGGCGGGTGGGGAGGAAGGAAATGCAACTTAGCAAAATTAATTTGCTTCTGGCTTTCTATTTCAACTCAAAGAATCTAGTGTTGAATGTTTCAGACACATAGAACAATTGTAGAATCAACTAGGTTGGAAAAGACCTTTAAGATAATCAAGTCCAGTCATTACCACAGGGCTGC
>JANHGB010026903.1:0-22426 GCA_026283785.1 Coracopsis vasa
TAAATTGACTACACCGTTTATTTCTTGCGGTATAGCGCCCATTATTCCTATTATTTTTTCGCTCATCTTTTCAATTTGAAAGCGAAGTTACCAATTTATTTTCTGTATTTGTAAACCGAACAATAAATCTCATAAATTAAGATAAATGGCAAACAAATGATAATCACACATGTATTTAGAAGATTTTTTATCATCTTACAAAAGTAGAGTTTTTTCAGAATATGTTAAAAATCAATTGTGAATTAGTCTTGGCTTGTTGTACTTTTGTAGCATAAAAGTTTGAAATGAAAAAATTATCTATAGCGATTATATGCTGTGCATCAGTAATGCTGATGAATTGTACGAATAAAACAGAAGAAAAACCAGTAGAACAACCTGCCTCAATAAAAAGCCAAAACATTTGTCTTTGGCTTGTAGTTTTATACACCTGAGCATTCAGAGCCGTCCAATAGCAATTTACCCAATGTGTCAACCCTGTCAAGAGTTCTGCTCTAACAACACTGCTACAGCAGCACAGCACAGCTCACCAATACAGTTCCAGTACAGCTCACCAGTACAGCTCCTTCACTCAGTCATCTGCAGCCATGCTTCTCAGTATTGTTGGCCAACTTTCTGAACCAGCAGTTCTCAAACATTTTTGTTCCTTCCTTGTTTCTGTGACAAGAATGGGCTAAACTGTACCTGGGGGAAGGTATGCTGTTAGAAAGCTGCTGAAATGCAGCAGAAGACACAGCTAAGGAAAGCCAGGCTGTGCTGGGCAAGCCATGGGTTGGAGGGAAGGCTGGGTGAGCAGAACCTGGCACACCAGCAACTGTTCAGCCTGTCCTGAGTCCCACAGAGAGGCATGGGGACATGTGCTGTGGCTCCTGCTGCACCCCTGACCCTGGCAGACTGTGCTCCTTTGAGATATGTTCCCAACTACTGATGGGAGAAAAGGAAGAATGTACCCCGCGTTAGTAATCACTGATGTACAGCAAGACAGACGACGCTTTCCTACGAAGCGTTTAACATGCAGAATTACCAAATTTCTTTCTCCATGAAAAATTTAACAGGAAAACAAGTTTATTCCCACCCACTACAAGAGCATTTTCTCAACATATGCAAACAACATGCAGAAACGCTCTATGAATCTACTACCTGGAAATCAGATAACACAGATCTACCGACAGCATAATGATATACACTGGCATCTCTTAGTGTACTTTCATGCAGGATTTAAGCAAGATTTTTCAGCATAGACTTCCTATAGAACACAACACAACCAACTGCATATGCTGTGTGTACCGAATACATTTATGAAATGTTTAAGTTGTGCATTTTAGTAGGTTCCTAATAGTTGGTGTTGGCAGAGAAAAGCCACATTTCTCCAAAAATGGAAATCATGTAAACCTAGTCATAAACATTTTAATAAGCATGTTTTTTATAAAGCACTGTACCGACATTAGCTAGTCAATGCTCAACCTATCCTAAGGGACAGATTAAGTATTAAAGTACATGCAAGGTGTGGCATCGTATCAGTTTACCCTTAGTGGCAGTTACACAATTAGAGAAATTCTCTATCAGCTTCATTACTCAAAAGCAGCAGCCTATGACAATGCTGAATTTCACCAAGTGATTCTGAGGGAAAAAGTCCCAGTGGACAACTGACAGTCCGAGTTGTGTAACGACTTACCAAGTCACTATAGGGGGAAAAATCAAAATAACCATCTCACACATGTTCATTATTCAATCCGCAAGGTACGAAGGTAGTGACTGCTCTGTCTCGAGCACTGTGCCTCAGAGAATACTTCAAATATGCCTGACCCAACTGCGCATTTCTCACTTCTGCATTACTAATTGATAAAACAGAGAGAGTAAGTTACTGGGTAATAATTTCACCTTGGGCAATCAACGTTCATATCCAGTACAGTATTAATATTCAGGAAATGCCCCAAGTCTCAATCACTAATGATTAAGTATCACCACACCCTGGAATATTTTACTACATATCTGTATTGACATCATGAGATCCAGACTTCAAACGTAATTGTTTGCCATTTTAAAGATCTTCTCAGAATTAAGGGACGCTGCCTACGAACTCCATCTCTGTGCCAAGGCAACAGACAACTCAATTACAAAGACCTACAGTCTCAACTTCCAACTCCTCAACAGTTTGAGGATGTATTAGGACATTTTTAAATACAGTTACCTTCTGGGAGACTGAATTTAGAAAATTTAAACCTTAGACTAAGAGAGATTCCCTGTATTTAATGAGAGCCAATCCTGTATCATCTCACCTCGCTTAGTATCATGCATCCGCTACACAACTTTCCAGAATATTTACAGCTGCACTCCCAAGCTTACACAACCCAGCTTTTAGGGATCATTAAGCATGTGCATGCAAATTGCTCTAAGAATCAAAACCACCCCTCAACACCCAGCATTGTGCAGGAGTCTCAGGTTCCAGTTCCATGACAGCTGCTTCAGCAGGCACCCGCACACATAATGAATCCTCCACAGCAGCAGCTAAGGGAGGTCCAAAAGCCAGGCTGCTAGCAGATACCTGCAGGCCCTCCATGGCTGCTCCTGCACCAGCTCTGATGCTGCTGCTGAGGAGGAAAGGGGGCCCTGGACCCACAGTTCCAACTGTACTCACACCCAACCAACCTCTACAACGCATAAACGGCTGCTGAATCTTGAAACACGTAGTTTCTGCATAGGGATTTAATCCGTTCTTCCAGCAGTGGTGGAAGTATGTGATGGCAGATGACGTACTGCATCTGCCAAGCACCTTCACATACACACATTGCAAGGGGTCTTGCAAGTTGCCTTCTACTAAATCTTAATTCATTAGATCTCCTCAACAGAGTTAACAAAGAAAGAATTCAGAAGCCCAGCAACATTCAGATACAATTCCACTGTAATCACTTTTGTAACACCTTCAAATAAAACTTCTTAAAAAATCTAACCTAAGAAGCAGGGATTTCACTGTTTAAATGTTTACCACCTTTTGCAGTATTATTATTTTTAAGATACTGAAGAAAAATCTGAAGTCATGCGTTTACTTTCATTTTTCAAAACAGGACACTTGTTTTTGTGTCAAAGACTTTCTCCACAAAGTAATTAGGCATCCCTTCTTCAATGAAAGTTGGACAAAAAGAGAACTGCAACAAGCAAATTGAATACTATCAAATCAGATGCCACACTTGCTTGAAAACCTGAAGTTTAAGGCACTGCAGTCATCTTGAGTACCAATTCCATACACAACTATTATACAAAGGGTTAATGTAGAATACGTAGCAGTTAATTGCCACAGATAGCAACAGTTGGAATTCAATAAATTGGTAGGATTACAGCGCAATTTTACTACCTCCAACACTTTTACTGATGTACTTATTACTTTTTTTTTAATAGCATACTGCTCTTGAGCAACCAGTTTATAGTATTTATCCTTTTAAATCTAGGTATACAGAGAACACATATATATAAAAAAGGGCAGCTAAGTTTACATGGCAATCCTACTGCAGCAGCTAACACATCACATATATATATATACAGTAATTACGCACATCTCGCACGGACAAACCTACTTAAAAGCCTAGAGGCAAAAGACAGCTGCCAAAATCCACACATTTTATGCATTACAAAAAAGCATGAACTAGGACTGGTCTTTTCTCTTAGGAGGATAAAAATACCATCACTACAAACAGTTTTTGTATACACATCACACAGACACATACACAGACTACTTTTCTATCTCTAAATTACCTCTATTAGCTGCAGTATGTCAAAAGAAAATATAGTCCAACACAAATATTTAACCTTAGATGATGAACGTGGTAAAAATATTACATAACACTGGGATGTTCTTTCATTATGTTTTAACCATTTCAAAGTGTAGTTCTTTTGTATGCCTGCTTTAATTCAATTTATCCTTAAACCTTGAATTATCTAGTACTGTTTGTAGTCCTCATGTTAAAAGCAACAAGAAACCTACCACCAGCTGACTCAAAGTGACTGCATTGGTGAATAATGTACCACTCACACACACAGCAAAAAACAACTCTTCTTAGGCATGCACTCCTTTGGCTCTGCGATGCAGACCATGAACAGACTGTAATTCAAAATGTGTATGTTCTCTTATTAACAGCTTAAAGTATCACACTACCTTTAAAACATCTCACTCCTGCGGAAGCAGGATAGCAGGAAGTCGCCTTGCAACGATAAGCTGTGAGGCTGCACACTGAGCGTTCATTTTTGCGTTTATCTGCATCACACAGAAAATGCCTCCTATGTTACACTGTTTCTTCTTGTTCATTTTACCATGAACAACAGCAAAATGGAAGCTTCTTGACAAACACACCTATGTGGACATCCAGTGTGTAAACAATGGACTCAGCACAAAACACATTGCATATAAAGGCTTCACTGTGCCTGAAGCATGTCTGACATGTATCTGCCTTCCACAGATGCTGCATATGTTAATTCAGAACACATCCACGGTTATGTATAAATTGAACCTGGGACTTGACATATCCCCATTTCTGACACATTTGTAGTACATCCCTTTCTTACTACTCTGATACAGAAGTGGAATAAGCACATTTCTAAGACCACCACCTTGAGATAAAAATGAGTAGGAAGGAAAACATTAGATTATGAATAGGACAAACAGTCCTCCAAATCAAAACTTGTGGGATAGCTTAATTTACGGATAGCTTAACGGCACACAACTCTATAATTCCAGATAGACTGTGACTGAGGGAAAGTGAGTGCTCACGGTGTCAGAACCTGCTTTAGAAGAAATGCATCAGAATTACTTACTGGTTTTTAGGAGTTAGTTACAGAATTTAAATTAACTTTCCATATAGCAGCCATTGGCATTATGTCCTAAATTAAAATGAACTCAAATTAAGGCAGTCTTCATTTAGATACTTTGTAATTTATGTGTCTTCAGTAATGTTGCTTTAGTCAGTCTATGTGAAACAAATAATTTTCTCTCTGAACTGAAATGAAGCCATCCCAGAAACTAAACAATCTAACATCAGAATCATTTTCTCCAATGAGATTTCATTTTCATTACAATATCCTTTGCTACGGCAGTTTCTTTGCTACTCAGATCACATCTCGCACAGGAGACAGAACACGAAAATAAGTTCCATTTATTGCTTTATAAGCATTACAGCATTATCAAGTGGTAAAGGACCTACACACAGTCTATTGTACTTCTAGTCTGGAATGCCTTCCAGGTGATAAATATTTTAATGTAACTCAACACACTGCAGGTGCATCAGCATGAAATGAATAGACAGTGATGGCTACGTATCAGCAACATACAAACAAAAATCTTCCAAAACCTTCCAGTTAATCTGCAGTCCAGCTAGAAATACGGGAACTCAACACAGGTCAGAGAAAGAAATATATACACTAAACTAACTCCTGTCCTTTTGGGACTAGATCCTGCCCTCTGCTCTATGAAGCATAAACATAACTGTGTTTCACTCACTGAAAGGAAACAAAAAAATAGTCTTTATTTAATAATCTTACAATTGCTTGATTAGTGCTTGGAAAATAAAGAGCACTGCTTAAGTGCTAAATATTGTCAGCTTTTTCAGAACATCAGCTCCAAACTCGCCACTCCCCATTTCCTTCTCTCGTAGCTCTCTTCATTCATGTCATCAGAAGGCATTTTATTTTCAGCAACAACTACTTACTTTTCTATTTTTTTAAATGCTGCTGGATGTGCAGAACTACTGTTGAGGTTGCTTGGCAACTAGTGAGATGGATCAGAAAGAGAGATAAGGCCCAGAATGAATGGAATTGAAGAGAACTATATTTGGTTTCATTAAGAGATACTAATGCAGTCAAACTATACCAATCTGAATTATCCACACTAAGGTGAAATTTTTCTATTTCTTTCAAAATACAGACATCCATAATCACAGAGTCCCACTAAATCCATTAAGCTACCTCCTTAGGCACATACATGTCTGCCTGTACAGACGAGACTTCAGAGTCAGGGCTTTTACTTGGGTTAGCAGTTTGGTACAGCAAGGAACAAGCAGGTAACACAGACATTTAATAAGTATTTTGAACAATTTTAGACCAGAGAGGATAGTTCAATACTTCAGCCCGCCTTTCAGAGTACCAAAAGCTGCTGTGCTGCTCCATATACTTCAGTATCAAGTTGCTATTTCAAAGGAAACAATTCTTCACGAAGGTCACAATTTGAAACAAAGCAAGATTGAGCACCCAAGACTCCTGCAATAGCAGAGAACTGATTGCAAGTCTGTCCTAATAATTCAAGGAGGTCAAAAAACCCTTATGCAGCAGAAAACGGAAACATGCTTAACAGTTCCTAGTGAAAGAGTTTCCTTCTTATCTCAAGCTCTTCAGCTAATTTTATCTGGATCGTGCGAGTAAGAATCAAACAGTCTGGCACAAAAGAGGATCTTCTAACATCACCTCGGACCCTGCCCAACCTTTAATGCTTCAAAAGGAAGTGAAAACAGTAACAGAGCACAACAACCAAACTATGTAAAGGGGAAAAAAAGCAAATCCAAAAGTCAATCCCTATGCTTCCCCACAATCTCTGATGCCAGCAGGCAAACACAGGACTCCCAAGGTTTCAGGGCTTCAAGTACCAACACAGAATTGCATACATCATAATGATGTTCAGGGTAATAAAAGCAAGAATAAAAGCCCATAGTGCAAAGTAAGTGGGTAATTTGCAGCACACTCAAGCAGGCTTCATGCTTCCCAATGCCAGGGTGGCCACCACGAGCATGCACATTTGCATCTGGAAAGCTGTATCTCCAGAAGCTGGACTGAAATACTGCTTAAAAATAAACCAGTTGTTCCCTGAGAGTGATCAAATGAGCCTTCCTCATCCCCAATAAATTATTTCAGTTAAAGTCTCCCTAGTGCTAAGGAAGTGAATCTCACGCCTGCTTTCATTTTTAGGTATCTTTCTCACATACCTCTACACAGCAAGAAAATCATGTTTGGACACCCTGCTTCTGACCTTTGTGCACCTCCTGTGGCCTTTCTTTTAAATTCTTCCCAGAAATTCCACGTCCTTCCCTAAGTGAAGACACCAGCATGAGACATACTATTTCAATAACACTCTTACCAGTGCTGGAAGTCCACTTTATTACTTATGCTTCACTTTCCCTTTTTTTTTTTCCAGGGATCCAAGCCTGCATTTGTCTTTTTGCCATAACAACAAAAAAGCATAAAAAGATAATGAGCTAATTGACTTTCAAGTCCTTTTCCAATTTTAAAGATACAATCTACATTCTGACTCCAGTGAGACTGTCTCATATTCAGCTGTATTATAACACATTTCTTACGTACAACTTTTAAACACGCTATCCTGATCACCTTAAAAGAGTAACCTGACCTTCCCAGTATCAACTCCATGGCCAGTTTGCAGAGAGGAGTTTCAGATCGAATTGGGCCAGCAGTCCAAGAGATTATTTTATATATGTAACCACTAGTTCCCTGGAGGCTTTCCAAGAAGAGGTCCCACTCATTGTCTCTATTAACCACGGCACCGACAGATCTATCAGTAAGCCAGCTTTTACATCCCTGTAATATATGCACTGTTAATTTCACACAAGGCAATTTTTAAAGTAAAAAAAAAGTTATATTACATCAAATACCAAATCAGTTGGGTTTACAATGAGATCTATAATCTCTTCAAAAAGGCACCGGTTCATTCAAGATCTCACTATATGTGAAACTAAGCTAAACATTAATGATGTTGTTCCTATACACCACTGATACAAGAAACCATAGTGAGTAATAATAATAAATTAAAATGCCTGCATTTGATGCCAAGCATCTGGGCAATCTTTTTAAGCAATGGAATTGTTCCCCTTTTTCTAAGAATGACAAAGAAATTAATCCTTTGGGACTCTGGCCATTATTTATTGAAAATATCCATATCCTAACAGATGATCCTGATATTTGTCCTTCTCACAGATGCTAAACTTCCTTTTCTATTTGCAATATTGTACAGAATGGAGACATACTTTTTTTTGTAAGGAACAAAATATCTGCAGAATAGTTTTGCTTTCTCTACATAACTATGTATCATTTTACCTCCTGCATCCAGTCATAAATGGACACCCAAACAATGCTATTAGAAATAAAGTGGGGAAAAAAATCATTTTCATATTGTCCAAAATTATCAGAATGCAATCTATTAATTTTAATTAACAATATAGGGGTCTTGACTAATTACAGTTAGCCTAAGAGAAGTAAATTTTTAACATTTATTCTGGGACTGAATTAGGTTAACTTGCTATTTCTTTCTCAGGGCAATATATCTAACAGGCTTTTTTCTAAGTAATGTGTGCACATTAAATATTACTTATGGACATAATCTTAGACTATCACTTCTGTCTGTTTTCCCTTCTCCCTTTGTGCCTCTCTCTCCCCCTTTTTGGACAACTCTTTTTATGTTTCCAAAATATGAATAAAATGGTGAGGAAAAAAGCCAGGCAGTATGTTACCTACATCATTCCAAAGTGTTTTTTCTGACTCCCTGCAATTGTGCAAAATAAGGAGAAATACTTTACTCAGTCTTTTTTACTAACCCTATTTTCCAGTGGTGTCAAAAGGTACTAAGGTAACATAATGCTATTAAGTTCTTTGCTGATAAACATAAGGAAAGTAAACATACTTAAAACATCCTTGTAACATGCAATTACATTACATAAAGACTGTCCAATTAAGTGAAGACAAAACACAGAGGCAGTACAGAGCATCCCTAGTTTCCAATGGCTTGGTGAAATCAGAGTCCAAGGACACAGTTTCCTCCTGTTTTCAACTCAAAGAACTAAAAAGCAGAACAGTTAAATTTGCAATTTTTAAGTGTCTTATGTGTAAGTTACAGAACGTATTTTTATCTACAATGTTCAGCATGAGCAGAACGTGTTCCTATGAGTAACTATTTTGAAACAACGTTAATCATTTTTACATACCAAAAACTAAAAGGTTGCATCTAATTTACAGGCATCTATTTCAGTACACTTCAAAACCCAGGACTGAAAATTCAGTAACTTCCTACACTGTAGAAATTTAACAACAAAAACCCCCAAACAACCCCACAAAGAAAATCTTCCAGAAAGTTGCATAACATGTTTGCTGCAAAATACACCAAGACAAAGTAGCAGAAACCTTAAAGTTCTTACTGACACTGCCCTCTGTGTCTGTTCTGCCACATATTCAGAAGTGTAGAGGGTGCCAGTCCAGGAGAACTGGAGCTGCTCTTGATGACCTGCATGTGGACTTGGGGTTTGTATAGTAGGTTGGGTCAGAGTATTATCAGCTTGCCTTAGAACCCCGAGTACGTAACTGAACCCTTCTCCTTGCAGTTTTCTCACTCGTTTAAAGGGAAAAAAATAAATAGAAAATAACAAGAAAAAAATCCTCAGCTTTGCATTGTGCTTACCAGGGTTTTGGTTTTTGGCGAATAATGCAGCGCTGTGATTATATTCTCATTTCAGATGACCAAAAAGTTTAAAGGTATTTAATAAAACCTTTCCAGGAAATAGCTATGTCCTTATGATTACTATCCTTTGCCTACTTAAAAAAAAAAAAGTGATTGCAACTGCAAGTTTTTATCTTTATCTTAAATGGTCTTTAACTGTTAAAAGCAACACAAAATAGATGAAGCTCTGCCAATCACTGTTATGCAATTCAATTAAAATTCATGAAACCAATTTGTTTAATTTTTCCACAGTAATGTCACGTTAAATCTAATTTAGCTAGCAAATTTGTAAGTTATTTAAATTATCAGGGTTAAAACAGGTATCACAGTTTTCTGAACATAGTGTGCTAAGCACACATTATTATCTATTAAAAAAAAAAAAGAGCAAAACTTCCTTTCACATTACAAACTTAAGGAAGAATCCTACTTCACTGATACACATTTCCTTGCAACTTGTTCCATTTAACATGAACATTCATATTACATAGATAATTGTATTGGCAAAACAGAATAAAAATGTCTTGAAGGGAAGACAAGTGCATCTACGCATGTAGACCTACAGACAAGAGGAGAGTATTTAAATCACAATGATTAAGAAGGCAATATTAAATCCCACAGCTAGCTGTGAAGTTGCCATTCAAGGCTAAATGTAATGTCTACTGGGACTACCCTAAACCTCAGAAGGAAATCCTGCACACCTCTGCCTGCTCCATTAGTTCACCCACGACTCTTGGGAGGCTATGAGGGTGCACTGGGAGAGATGATTATTTTCTGGTGCCTTAACTAAAATGACAAGGGAACAAAATGATTTATTAAATAGCCCTTTGGAGAATACAGTCAGCAACAGGTAGCTAATGGAGAAGGTCACAAGCTTTCTCATGCTTTTGTAATAGCAAACACCTTAAAACAGAGCATTTCATCAAGACATTCCACTCCCAAATTCCTCAAAAAGCAGGTAATTTTGCCTCCTAGATGTCAATGTATTGCTGTTTCAAAGTAAGCAAGCTCAGGTGTAAACAAGTAGTTCTACTGCATGTTTACATCAGATACAGCTGTAGAAATAACAATTAAAAGCTGGTGTAGCTACACTTGCACTGTATCCTAAATACTCTTGTGTTTACTAGGAACTCAAAATTCAACTGTCAAAGTAAAATGGAGGGTGTATTATTTTCAACATCAGGATTCAAGTCTCATTTAAAATAAAAAACCACTCATCAGTGAAAATTCTTTCATTTCAGCTTAAGAGCTTTGAATGACCAAGCCTAAGTTGAACAACTTCTTTATCTCAGCTCTTCATCAGAGACAGGACTTGGGCAACCCTAATATACAAACACATGATATATCTAAAAATAAAGATAAATTTGCCTGCTGGATTATACTTCAAAGCATGTCTGCCTTGATCTAGGAGACACTGAAGACACTCGGGAAGGATGCTTACAAACCTAGAACAAGAATAGGGGTTTTCATTAAAAAAACCCCAACCTCTCAGAACCCCACAAACCTGCTCCTCCAGCCCAAGAGAAAAGAAATGACACATCCTCACTCACACTGAACCTATCCCACAGAGACTGTAACAAAACAGGAAGCCCAGCAACCTAAGAAACAGAAACAAGAAATAGCACTTAGATCTAGATTGCTAGAAGGAGCTGAGAAAGGCATAGCATTTATTAATAATAAATTATATCTTATGGGACAAACGCACTAGGTTTTAACATTAAGAAACTGAAAAAACTCCCCAGCTGGAATGACTGACAACAGGTAAAATGTAATTAAGTAAGGGGAATCTTCAGGGATTGCAATCATGTGAAGGTATAGTTTTAATACCAAACAGGTAATCTTCCATGAGCTGAAGATGATAGAAAGTATTCTGTTCACATACAGAATAATTCAAGCATCCATCAGGATAAATTAATAAACCCTTTTTTTACTGGGGAAAACAGAGTACTGCCCAGTGTGCCCATCCAAAACAAAAGAGACAAGGAGAAATCCAAGGAGATATTGTAGAAGCAAATTCTTCACATGGTACCGATTCTGTGACATTGGCTAGAGAAGAGGTAATCACTCTGCAGGTCTCATTCTTGAGAAGAGTGGGGGAAAGCCTCATACACTCAATTTTTTTCAGACAGGAAAGAAGTGTGGACTATAGACATATATTTAATATTCTCCATACAGAGTTACGTTTTTGAAGTTTCTAAAGCTTTTTTGGGGGTATTTAATATAGTTTATGATATTAAATAGAATTATATATTTGCTTATACTAGTAGATGTTTGCTTGAAATAAGAAAATGGAGAAAAACATACCACTTCCACTTCTCACTCATGAACGTGCAGAGTAAAAATATTTCAAACAGTATTTGGAGTGAATTTAGGAAGAGTAGGGCTTTTTTTAGCTGTTTTCTCTCAGTCTCACTCTCAGAGCGTCATCCAACCAAACCTGAAGGAGATTTGCTGTTGCAGAGATTAATTTCCAGAAATGAACATCAGAGGCTGAGTAGAAGACAGATCAAAATTAGTGCTCTAATGAGAAAAAGCAGGAACAGTTTCTGTAAATCCACAGCAGCCACAATGCATGCTAATGTTGTCCAGGTAACAGGATAAGCATAAAAAAAGAAGATAAAGGACAGGAGTATCCAGGAGTATTTAGGGATCAGTGTTGCAGGGGACATGAAGGCCATGGACTAGAATGAGGACTGCATTCACTGGAGGAAACAGGAGATGCTTGGAAAACTACAGGTCTCACAGGGAGGAACTGCAGATGCTATATGGGACTGGGAGGGAATATTGTGGAAGAAATTTGGGAGATGTAGAACAAGTTACAGAAATCAGCCTTCATTAACTCAGCTACCCACATAAGAGTCTGTTTTCTGTTTTGAGAAAGTAAAAGGAAACGTGCAAATTTTGTAAAATAGGATTTATTTTCATTTGTTAGCTTTTAACAAAACTAATGGGTAAAACCCTACACCTACCATCGAAAGTCAAAATCCTCCCAGAACCATTTGCAATGTTTTCCATAGTTAAGTCTTAAGCTCTCTTCTGTCTTTTGCTTCTCAGGTTACATCACTCATGCTTATTCCACTATTCATAGTTATTGCCCTCCAAGCTCTCTGCAACTCTACTAGGTGGATAGCTGCCTATGCATACTTAAAAAGCTTTTGTGAAATTTAAACCTCAAAACCACCACTGCCATATTTTTCAGCAGTCCCTTTACATGCCAAATCATGTCTGCAACATATGCAAATTTATCTTAAGGGATGAGTTTACTACAGGGGGTTTTGTTGTTGTTTTTTAAATCAGAAAACTGAAATATTTAACTGACAGCAAAAATGTCAAGTTGCAAGGAACAGTAATTCAGAGGACAGAAGCTCTCAACATGCAACAACATCAAACTGGTAGTTTAAATACTGCTTTACTAGAATATTCCAGCATTTCCCATCAACCAGTATAAAAAAGATGCACGCTCTGTGATGACCAACACCCTGTTTCCCTTGCAGTTATGAAAATAAAGGAATTTTCACATTCAATTCTCACTTTCCTTTTTTTACCTAAGAGTTCCTTGAAAAAGCAAGCACATAGAACAGGCAGCTGAAAATAAAGCATATGTCAAAATGCAAGTCTATGCTTTCTCTCAATACTGTGTTGTCATCTCTCCACTTACAGGTTTGCCTGAGCCTACCACGAGCATCTAAACACAGATAGAACTAACCAGCTTTTTAAACTTTTAGAGTCCTCCATGCATCACTTTTTTGTAATGCTTTCAAGAACCTAAATAACATCATTTTTCACCCTGGAAAAAACCTCACTTCCCTTTCACATGGAAATATTTTAATGGCCTGATTTCAGAATGCCTCTGAGCAAGGTAAAGGAGTTATTCCACCGACTATTAGAATATTCAGCATCATGGTATGTTAACACTCCTTGCCAAATAAGAATCAGTACAGGTACTACAAATTACCAGAATTTGCTGAAAATTCATCTTCTAGTATTTAAAAACACACCTGAGTAGTAGATTTAAATGCAAAATATTTGCCCATGTTCCTAATGGATATTGTCTCATGTCTTCAGGCAGGATACCACAAGAAACTTGAAAAACCCCAAAACTGGAAACTTTCTTTTTTTCCCTTTATAGCACACTGAAACATCAGTGCTGCTTCATTGAGTTCAAGTTTACTTTTTCACGGAATGAAATTTTTCCCTTTGAAGAAATAAAAGTATTTCCAAAGAAAAAGATAATTCCAAGCACATAAATGCAACATTAAACATTCTAACAATTAAGGAATTTCTTGCTTGCTTAATGTCAATAGATATTACCTCCCGTTCCTTTCAAGCTGATGGAAGTTATATTTAACTTGCATAAACATTTTTCTATAAGCTTTTACAAGCTATATGCAGTATCCAGTTCTTAATCATAGTATTTATTGGCTGCTGGCATATTCTTGTCTTTTGACAAAACTCAATTACACAACTGTGTCAGTTCTTAGGATAAGACCTAAAATAGACTGAAATACATATCCTGCTCCCCTCCCCACCCACACCTTTGCTTTATGTTCTACGGCACCAATTTTGATCAAAACCCGTAATGAGTTGTTCAGCTGCAGTGGAACTTTTCATAGTCTTGAACAGACACGTACACACAAATTTTCCAGCACAGTTAACACCTCGTCCATGTCCTGGCAGAGGAGCTGAGGAAAAAATAGTGCTCTCTGTCTCCAATCTGCAGAAGTCTCTTCATACACCTTGTGATGCAAAGAACAAACGAATGGGGGGAGGAAATCACACACCCCAGCTCCCTCCCCTGCAATTTTCAATGTTACTCAAACACCAGCAAAAAATTATTTTTGTTGCCAGTCAAGTAAAATTCAATAAAGTCAGTTTGCTTCTTGGCAAAGAACTGATGTGAGCATTCTGGAAACATGGTATTGGTACACAAATCTAAAGGAACTGTAAAAACAGAGTAATAACATTTCTGGGTCCAAACTAATATTAGCCATTAGGAGGGAATTAATTAAAAGACATCGTGATAACTATTATACTTCTTTCTCATTCGTAACATTAACTTCCCTTCCGTAAAATCACATACATAAAAAGTGAGAAAACAAAACACAGTATCCAGGAGTAGAAGAGTAAAGATACTGAGTCAGAATTCATTTCAGCGACAGAAGAGACTGACACTGACCAATGTGACCAGATACCATCATTTCCTGGTTTCTGTGAAATAATGGTGGTACTTCAGTTCAACTTTTGGTGGATGAGACATACAGAAGGATTAGAAAGCATCAGTGACTACTTTTCCTTCCTCATAAATTACTAAATATAGGTAAGAAAAGAGAGAAAGTTCCAAACCTTTAAGAGGACAACTTGGCTTTAACTTCACCACAAAGAGAAAATGTATTTTTTAAGTACAAGAGAAACGCGAATATATTTGTCATCTACATCTTGAAAACAAAGCTACTTAGTTCTGCTTCTGTCATTATCATTAATAGATTTGATAAATATACAAACTCCTATCCAACAACATACTAGTTTAAGAGTCATTGTTATACAATGTCATTTGGGAATTATCTACAATTCCCTACAAACTCAAGACTTTGTGAATCATAAATACTATCCAACTTACTAATCACAAAGGCACATTCCCCTTATTTGTCAATCTTCTAAACGGATTTCATAAGCCACATTTCAACAATTTATTTCTATCTAAATATTTCTGCTTGTCCCAGTTTTCCCCATGACACTTATTGTCTCTTGCCCTTGCCAATGTCCCACTTTCTAAACTCGTGCATGACAACGATGCTCTCCTTAGGGCCTGTCAGCCAAACCCACAGTGATCACAGAGAGGAAAGATGACTTTAAAAAGTCAGTGAAAGGCCATCACCTTAAAAGCAAAGAATACCAGCCTCAAGATTTAACACAGGAGAGGTTTTTTTTTCCTCTTCAACTTGAACTGCACATTTACATTAATTCTTGCAATTATATTTCTTACTCCTCCTGTCCTCCCTTTCCCATTTTTAATCCTTTCATAAAGATTGGCATCTGAACTTCTGCAGTCAAAAAGAGAAGGTTTTAGCTCCACTTTATCAGTGGATGCACACAAAATGCAATAGGCAATAGCAGAGATCTACTCCTCTGGAATAGCCTCATGAAAAGACAGTGTTAAGAAGGGAGGGAAAGAAAGGAAGGGAAGTAACAGGCTTCCTGCCATTACAAGCCACATTTAAACCCCTTCTGCATCACAAGGGGCTCTGTTGTTGGCAGTAAGGCAGAGTAGAAAATTTGGTTGATACGGAGTTTTCATTATGCTTAAAAGGCAGCTCCTCCTTTTTAAGAGATGAGGAACACTGGAAGAGCACTGTGGGGAAGCCACATTCCCATTATTTATGAAATTGCTGTAGGAAGATGTCAGTTGATAGCATGACCAACTGAAGCCATCCTGTGAAGTGGGCTATGCCTTTCCAAAAACTCCATCCAGAAAAACCTGTGCTGTAGAACATGCCCTGCTTCTCCAGTATTCTACTCTGCTCACCAATGCCACAGTGCTGTTACTTCCCACACGCCACCTTCACAACTGGAACAAAAAACCCCAACCATACATTTCTAACTCAACTACAGATAAAAGTAACACTGAAAAATGCTTAAACAGTCTTTACTGTAGTTAACTTGCCTAGAACTTTAACCACCTTCACATTCACCTTAACATTGGTAACTATTAAGCACATTAATTACCTGGAACACCTGATTCCATACAGTTCCTCAAATAATTAATTAGCTAAAGTGATCAGGGACTGGAGTCCCAGAGGAAATTCTTCTAGTTTTGTAGAACTACATAGATTTTACCTTGTTAAAGGCTACAATAATTCACTTATATATGACAACTCTCCCTTCATCTACTTAGGGGCAGAACCCTAAAACCAAAACAAACTCCCCTCACACTGACTGAAGGAAGCTAGTGCCCTTAGCCCTGGATATCCTGTTTAGTCACTAGAAACTCAGAAGAGTATCTGAGTAGCACTAAAAAATTTTTGATTCCCTTGTTCATAGCACATTAGACCTATTTCATAACATGTATTCTCCTCCTGCTTCAAACATCAATTATCACAGGGCAACCAAATCAAAGGTGAACAAGTTTTAGACAGGACTTTAAACTGGATTATTTTCAAGCCACATGAATAAGCTGCAGCAACAGAGTAATTCAAAACTACAGTCATGTACGTGGACACTAACGTTAAAAAATGTCTTTTCATCTCCAGCATAGGACAGTTCTCAAAACCTCTCTGCTGTTATTCATCACATCAGCTGTGGTGTTGTATGCAAACACGTTTATGTTACACAACAACTGATAAGAACATTAAGAAACGTAACGCTTTACTTTCCCTACCCTTAAAAAAAAAATCCTTTCCAAAACCCTTCCATGCTCTCTCTCTCATTAGCTGAATCCCACATCATTTTTCCACAAAGTAAGTAAGGCAAAAGGGAATGAGGTGGGCAAAAACGATAGCAGGAAAAGCAGGACAGTGTGGGGAAGCAGTTTAGTTACTTCGAAGAAAATACAAGTAACGTAAGTACTAACAAGTAACTCTCAAGAATTTCAAAACACTGAAAAACAACTTTCTGTCCCTGTAAAGCTTATGTTATAATCTACTGCTTATTTTTGGCAACAAAACCCTAAAACTAGATGCATTATAACTTACTTCTTGTACTTTTTATATATACCACTTCTTAATTTGATTTTTATGCACCTGAATGTTCCAATACATACTACCCACAAAAGGACAAGCACAGAAGATTAAATGCAAGACAAGATGCCATGGGGGGGACAGACGACATTTCCTGAGCTGCATGCAGCTCCCCCACAACTCAGCCATGGCTCCCACACCAGGGTATGCTATGTGATTGGCAGCAGGGCTGCTAGGTAATCCAAACCCCTTGCTATGAGAAGGCAGAAGCCAGCAGAGGCTCCTGAGGCCACATTTGCCATGTGCCCTGGAATCCCACTGCACGCTCAGCTCAGCCCCAGCCTACAACACAGAAGTGAGATACTCGAGGAACAGATCCCAGAGCATGTCCAAGTACATCCCCAGCTCTGCAGGCTTTGTATAATGGGTCTCTGGGCTCCCAGTTCTGCACAGATTTGGGTATGCGGCTTGAAGGATTGAGCAGCTTATCTGACCATGAAATACACCACTCATTACACAGCAGCAGCACCTATTTAAGAGCATTGGTGTGCTTAGAAAAATTAGAACTGCGTTGGTTAAAAGGACTGATACTTTTATAGGTGCCAGGGATACTTGACTTTCACTTTCATTGATGAACTTTTTATTCAGCATCTGATGTTGAGAAATGCTACTCCAAAGTCAACTCATGTAAATCTTTTAAGTCACACAAGTCTTTTAAGAGATCTTGAGTAACTAGAGCAGTCAAAATAACGGAGACAACTCAGCAGTAACAGGACACAGGACTGGGCACTTACCAAAAAAAGAGTTGTCTAGGATAAAGAACATATTCCTTATACAGAGGAGTTAAAACCATGTAGCACAGGATGTAATTTGTTAGGAATCAGTCTTAAGTTTCTTCCAAAAGACTGTGTACCTTATCCCAAACTAGCATTTGGGGATTAGGAAGAAGCATTGTCCAGGCTCCTCGGCTAAACTTTTAGCTCAGACATTCTGACAAAAGAATTAACTGCTGAAAGCCTAACTGTGAAAGCTTCATCTTCCCAAAAAGGCAGGATTCACAAAATAGATGATACTACTAGAAAGTAGAGGATGCCAATACAAAAATACTGTGATTGAAAACAAGACAAAACCAGTAATATAATTTTAAAAAAATAAACACAGAGAATAAGCTCTGAAATTCCAACACCTTAATTCAATTAGAATTAATTTAGCAGGTTCTGGTATACACACACACACAGAGATGCTTGCATGTGTAAACTTAATGCGCAAAAGAACCTCTTCCAGCTCCCTAGCGAGGTTAGCTGAAAAGTTAACAAATACAAATCTTTCTTAGACAAAAATATAGAAAAAAATCCATTTTCCCTATCCTTATGTCATTCCCCTCCTCACAACAATCAAATAATTGAACAGATTTTAAGTGTAACAAGAAACGCTTTTAGAAACATAATTTAATACCAACATCTGGACGAGCAAACACAACAGAAAAAAAAACCCTGACCTATTACCCCCAAAATTCATAGTATAGTCTCATTTTGTGAGGAGGCAGAAATAAAAGCCTTACTTGCTCTAAATGAAGAAAAATGTGTTAATTTCGTACACTAACAGGAGGTATGTTCACAGCAGTATGAATCAATGTGCTATAGCAGAGGTAAATCAGTGTCAGCCATGTTGTGAAAGAAACTGCAGTTAAGAAAACCAACAAACCCACAAAACTTAAGCCTTCATCAAAACAGCTATGCCTTGATATATATCATTTTATAGCGTTAGCTCTCACTTATTATTGGTGCATGACTTCAAGTTAATGCCTACTAATCTCATCTAAAAATACACATCCAAATTCTAGAGACGGTGAAACAATAGCAAGAATACAGCAAGATACAAAACAGCAGCAGTGACTACTGTGCAGCGCGCAGACATAACGTAAGTTGTAAAGTGAAAAAGCAAATGCACTTACTCAGCATTAAATCCGTTCACGTGCAAGATCCTCATCTGTTTGACTATTGTGCTTTTACCGGATTCACCAGCACCTAGAAAATGAAAGTAAATCAATTTCAGAAGGAAGCATGAGTGATTGAGGGACACACTAGAATTTTTTCTTCAGGGTAAAAATGAGAAAGTTGGCTTTTTCAGTGCAAGAGTGAAAAGTGAAAGAAAAAGAAATCATTGCCACTGGAAACTTCAGTTGTAGCTGACACATGTCCGGCTCAAGTCATGTGTCAAATCTGAATCTTGGATCATTTCACTGTCCATTTTTCCAATGTCAACGTTAAATGCAGACTGTGGGGTTTGGAAGGAGAAAGGATAACTTCAACATTTTATAGAGAATAAGATGGAATGTTAAAATCTGCTTGCCATGCCACTAGTGTCTGATGAAAAGACTGATTGAAGTCCATCTTAAACTAAAGTCTTTTTTGTTAGAGCCTTAAAATATTTTAAGTTTGGCTGCAGTTATCTTCACCCAGTCAAAAGACTGCAACTTAAATCACAAGAAATAAAATACGTGGATACTCACATCTGAAAAAGGAAGGCATCGCTTTAAGCCTCCACCCACAAAACTACAGAAACCTCCTTCTCTAATTTGTGTCTTGTAAGCAACCTCCCACCCTCTGTACATGCTCCAAATCAATCACATATGCAACGAGACGCAAAGACCACCTTTTGTGGCTGCATGCTCCAAACAGCCCCCCCGCAGCTCTCCTCTGATTCTGTTATATATCTTGCAGTACAAAAAACCCCACTCCACTTTACTCCAGTTTCCATAAGTAGATGTATGCTATTTCTGCTGTGCTGCACGGATGCCAGTGCACAGGGCAACCCATCTGCCTATAGTACCCGTTTTTTCCATGCACACTAAAAAGACTCAAACAGCAGCATTTAACTGAGCTGCTCCACACTGCCAGATCGGTAGCTTTCTATATAAAGCAAACACATTTTTTGTGAGAGTAGTATCATAACCTGGCAAAATTCAGAAAGATTCCCTTTCACATCTCCTGGCTACTCATTTATTGTGCTCATAAGCCTATGGCTCAACAGAAACGTATGGCTGTGTCGGAATAGGCACAGAAATACAGTTTGTATTTATAGGATGTCAGGCCTCTGCTAGCACACACTGACAGCACAAGCCTCCATTTTGAGCCTCGTGTTCAAAACTGTATTTTAGCAGTTATATTTCAAAGTTTATCTTCTGACAAATCCTTTCCCCTCTGCTTTCTCCCTTCCTTTCCTTCTCCCTCATGAATTCCTACTCTTCTCTCTATACAGCCTGCTTGCGTGTTTTGCCACCTTAGCACTGGAGCTTTTACTCCTTTTCCCTCTCCTCGCTCACTGATGTTTTGTAAGCATTGAGAGAACAGTTTTTATCTACAACTCTTAATGCAAGCACCATTTCTCCCCTAAACTACTATTTTATGACATACACGGTCTCTCTCTTTAGACATACTGCACTATGCAATAAAAACAGGTGGCAAAACTAATCAAGAATTAGTATCTCAGGTTAACGTAAAGACTGGGACCTCTTCACAACTAAGAATTATTCAGGAATAGCAATAATGCTATAGTCATATTTCCATTCAGACTAATTAGTAAGAACATTTCAGCCGTAACTCTGAACCACATCTTACATTTATAACCATTGGGAGCCAAAATCTTCACTTCACTTAGGCCAAGAATGGGGGTAGGTTCACACCAGTGAACCAAAATGAAGCACTACATCTAAATTTCCGAGTGAGTATATTTCTATGTTGGGCTACTCGTAAAGGCCCAATTCTCACCAACACTTGTGTGTACATTTTACTTCGCCACCAATAAGAGTGCCATTGATTTCAGTGAGACGGCTCGTGGCAGAAGGAGCAAGCACATGTACAGTGGTGGGGCCAGCAAAGAGCAGTATAAACCCGTTAGAATATTTAGCAGCTCTCCTTTGCTGTTACATGAATATGATGTGAAAATATTAAGAATACATTCAAGGTACTTGGTTTTTTTATTTCACGTATCTTGTAAAGTAAACAAATAATAATAATAGGGATGGGAGCGTTTTTATTTTTTACCAGTGAGTTTGTGTTACAGACTGTGCCCAGCTCATGACAGCTACTGTTAGAAACCGCAACAACTGAACTATCACTTTAAAACACACGCACACAGATGACATTACAGCCCTCATTAAACACCCGGTAATTTTTATTTACAAGTGTCTAAAATGGTTCTCAGCCACCAAAACTAAAGAAAACTGAAAGAAAACCCAGGCAACCCCATCGTATTTCTGTTTTCTGGGATTCTACCTCTCACGACAGTAACCCACTTGATGACAAACGGTTTCTACTGATCTATTAAAATATTCAGCCTGAAATCTGGAAGTCAACATGTTCCGAAGAGCTGAAGGTCCAAATTATCCTGCTAAAAGGATAATCTGAACCCTGGCAGGCTCCTCAGTTCTGCAGGTGCTGCTATAGTTCCCAATCACTCTCCATTTACATTAAGCCTTTTTCTTCAAATTAGTATTTGAAGGATTTTATCGGTAAGAGCACAATTCCAAATTCATTACGCTCAAAACCTCTTCTTTTTTTTTTTTTATTGTCCCATTTATGGTTATTTCACACCAGAACTGGGCTCACTGAGGCCTACTCCCTGCTCCACGCTAAAACCCTGCACAACGTGCACAAGCGGTTCCTCGGCGTGACCAAAACAACCCGGATCTCATAACTGCATCTGATTCTGAAACACGACTTTTAAATGAATCTGACAAACATTTTCTTGTTCTCTCCAATAACGCCTTTTGGACCTTCACCTTCCTTGAAGCCGTAACGTGCATTTCTAAACCTATCTCCCGAAAAACGTGACAAACGCAGGTCTGATAAATTAACGCTGAAAAACCTCAAAACAAGCTACAAACGACCCCCTCCCTTCAAACGTGCGACACCTTAATTAATGGTGCGACAAAGTAAGTCTAACGAGCCAGCCGGGAGACGCGCCCGCTCCCAGCCATGCTCCCCCCGCCACAGGCGCGGAGCTCCCTCGTCCCCAGCGCTGCCGCGCTTCCCTTCGGGACCGACATCCTCCCTCCGTTTCCCCCAAAAGATTCCCCGACTTCCTCCCTTCCTCTTCCTCCTCTTCCCGGCCTGGCCACACGTTCCACGGCACCGTTGCCTCAGCCCTACGGAGATGGGAGTGCCTCGGGCCGGTCGAGCCCCGGCTCCCGCCAGGCCGCGGTGACTGGCCTTCCTGCAGCCGCGGCTGCCCGCTCCGCACGCCCAGGGCAGGCCCGCGGCCCCTGTCAGCGCCC
>JANHGB010026908.1:0-87470 GCA_026283785.1 Coracopsis vasa
ATACAGCTCAACGGTCTTTTTTTGCCCTAGAGGCAACAGTAGGAAAATGTAGTACATAATAAGAATTTTAACTATAGTTCTACTCTGTATTATCTAATGCCTTGTGGCATGATGCTGAGAAAGACATACCTCTGGGAATCATACACCAGGACTGACTAGTATATCAGATATAGGTGATAATAAATATAAGCTCTTCCAATTGCAGCCAATACTACTCTCATCCTTCATATATTCCCCTTTTTTTTTTCCTCCAAGATTGTTTTTATTAATTTTTCTCACTATATTCACTGATGCTTGCTTATAAACATTGTAAGAAGTATCCTCAGGAACGTTGCAAGTCTAAAGCCCAAATGAATTATTATCAATTATAACTAAAAGAAAATCAAGTATTTTAACTTCGTTTACTCAAATGGCATGACTATTGGCTTCAGTAGGTTTACACGTGAGTTAAATTTGCCTTGAATCTTCTGAATTAAGTAGCTTTTCAAAGCAGAATAACATTGGCAAAAATATACAGTTCTATTATATTTATTATATAGAAAGGTAAACAGGTATTTTTTTATATAAAAAATACTAGAAAGACTTTTTTGTGTGAATTATCTCTGATCTGTATGCCTTCAGAATTGGTTGGTATACATGGTTGGAATGTTTCTCTTTTCTTCTCACATTTGAAACCTACAGTGTAAAAAATAAGGGTAAAATGAAGGCACTGTTTAAAAAACCTAAAATATTTCAGTGTTTCTGCCACTAACTTTATTGCACTGATAGGAACACGGTGCATTTCTTAACTTGAAAAAGGGAAGACATATTTATGTGTTTGAAAGTACTTAGCAGTGTAAACACAGCATTGATTTTATTTCATTTAATGCAGCACAACCAGTGCACTGGAAGCAAAGCCAAATGCTGTTTAAAAACAAAGAAGGAAACCAAAACAAGACCCCAAAACCCAACAATTTCCTCTTAGGAGGAAATATTTTGGGATAGAAGTTTAGGTTTGGATATAAGTGGTGTGGCCATTTTAAACTCATGTTGTAAGTTCAATAAAAAACTTTAATTCTTTTTCTGAGAAAGGTGAAATGTGAGTAATGAAAGTATCAAGTAGTTTTAGTTCTTCCTTTTGAGTTTCACTTCACAGATTCTGTGGTTTCTTTTGAGCTATCACTTAAACCTAAGAGAAGAAAACTTTATAACAATTCTGCTGGAGTTACAAATTTTAGGGCCTCTGGCACTCATTCCTTTCCTTAAGGACACCTACATACTCTAGTGTAATCTGGCAGCTCCTGGTAGCAAAGACATATGTAGAAATCTTTATGCATCAGTACTGCAAGGGAAAAGAACAGATAACAGCAAGAGAGCATGGTGAGAAGCCTTCTAGGGTTTCAAAGATAAGTGAAACATGGATTTTTTTTAACACATATTTTTCCCCCAGAACAAGAAGATTCCATTCTAAAAAGACTTGGAAATCTAGTGTATGTTTGTGTGTTGTTTTCTCCCCATGCACACACCCACCTCTTTCAAGAAAGATAATGTGACATCTTCTTCATTGTGTTTTGCAAGAGCACAGTGAGGTGTGTTGCTGAGCAAGGTGCTCATCTTCAAATACCTAAGAGCAGATGCTGTTCATAGTCAGTACCTCCATGCCAGTGTGCTACCAGTTCATGGGACTGCCAGTTTGAAAATAATATGTATGAAGAGAGTAATATAAGAGCGTGTTGATTTGTGCCATTTAATTTGCATCCTCTATCTCTCAGCTTGCACTCCTTAACCAAGAGCAAGTTTTTAAATGCAAAGTGGAGAGAGGAATAAGAAAGGTGGTATGGATTGAAAAGTGAAAGAAAGAATTCCCTCCCTCTCGCACTGAGTTTGTGAGCACACACACACATACATACAGAGATATAATGTCCTGTCCTCATCAGAAGTATAGCCACAATAAGTTACATCCTGAGTTATTCTGATGCTCAATGATATTAACTGCCACTTGGTGGAGTCGGGTTCTGGCTCCAACATTAAGTCTGTTATGGCTGAGGATTATTTTGACTTCTGTCAATGGTTGTGGACAATACTATCTCAGTAAAACAACTGTGAGGAAATCCACAAAAGACCTGGCAGAGCTGAATCCTGAGAAATACAAAATAAAGCTTTGTGGTTTTTTCCTCGCTCTTTTTCTTTTTCATCTGATTTCACTGTGCCCATCTGCCAAAAAGTACATGTTGGATTTCCATTCATGAATGAATGATGGCCTGTTTGGTTTCTTTGAAAGCACAGGTGAATCTAGTAAAAATTACTTACAAAGAGACTAAATGTAACTTGCTAGAGTCTTAAATGAGGCCACTCCTGTACAGGCTAAGTTCTCTTTAGATCAAGAAATGTGTGACTAGAAGTTGTGAAGAACAGCTTATGAAATTAATTTTGGTGTTCTGAAGTCCTAATGTGGAGAGGCATTGCTGAAAAACCTGAGTTTGAGTGGGATTAGTTCTTCAAGATGTTTTTGCTGTGTGTAAGCGAGTGAAATAACTAGCTGGGCAATTGCAGAGTGACAAATAGCACCCAACAGGTGTTTTCATAGGATTCTGTGTGTGTGTGTGTGTGTGTGAGTGGGGTTTTTTTAGGATGATTTCTTTAATCTAATTAGTTATTTGACTTGCTTGATAAGAGACAGGAACAGCAGCAGGTTTCTTCCTCAAAACCACAATGCAGTGGTAACCAGTGTTGTGGGAACCAGATGAATTAATTGGTAGAGTTAATAACTAAGTCAGATGTATGTCAAAAAGGAGTTGTTTACTATAAAAAGGGTATAAGTGCGTATTTAGGATAAAAGAAGAAATGGGTCATCCTGACAGTTTTGTGGTTAGCTGTTCAGGAGCTTGCCCTGATGGGTAGTAGATGCTTGACCAGCTACAGGGTTATAGAGACAAAAGTATAGGGCAAGGAGGCGTAGCTATTCTGCCTTTATGTATGTCAAGGGGATAGATGCAGAACCAATATTTTAAACCTTAGCTTTGAAGTGTGAAGATGATGGAGATGATTATGAAATAGTAATGGAAGAGTTTGATGAATATTTTATCCCCAAACGAAGCACAATTTATGAGAGCACTTGTCTACTAGAGGAGCTAAAAGCCTGAGGAACAATGGAAGGCTGATTTGGGAGGACTTATTGCAAATCTGAGAATGATAAATAGGAGCACGCCAAGGACAACTGCATCACTGTTATCTTGCATGCAAAAGCTCCTTAACATATAATATAGGTACCTAATATAGCTAGCTAGTAATAGTTTTCAACTTAAAGGAAAAAAAATCATTAAACAGACTTGATAAGAACATAGAAGACAAGAAATTAATAATCACAAATAGAGTGTTTTTAAATCCTTGTCTTTGACAGAGGAATGCAGAATAATCAACAATAAGGGCATCAAGTATGCTGTGGAAAATGTACATGGGGTGAGCCAAATGCAACATATGCTTTACATATGCATATTTTGCAGTCACCTGGATAGCTTGTGCCTGTTTAAGTTACAGGGCTTAGATGCAGTCATTCTTAATACAGAGAGAGGTGTCCAAAGCATTAGCCTTCAACTTGGGTAAAGGGGGTTAATGTTAATTAGAATACATTGAAACTGAACTGGTGAGGGTAAAATCCCTCTGTGTACTTGGCTTAATGAGGAGAAATGTGGGGATTTAAGAGAGAAGACAGACTTCTGGGACAGGGAGTAAGGACCTGGAATAAGCCTCTTTCAAAAATGAACAGTGTTGTTGGAACCCCTCAGCCAAGGGGAGGAAACTTTGTATGACCATGACCAGAGCAGAGTCATGGGAGACATGCTCTGCAATGCTGGCAGCTGAGCTAAGGTTGGTAAAACTGTGTTTGCAGCCTGGGTTGGCATCGTGAGCTGATCCAAACTGAGCAGAAACAAGTTAACAGCAGTCAGCTGAAGGATAAACGTGCAGCAAAATAGAGGTTTAATCAGCTGAAGGATAAACGTGCAGCAAAATAGAGGTTTAATCTGCTTAACATAAAGAAAAAATAAAGTGTAAATATTGCTTGAAATTTGACAAATGGGTAGAGGTATGTTTTCTGGGTTGAGGACAGGGTACCTATGGGGGATGCAGTTCCACAAACCACTATTTATTTTACTGCATTCTTATTGATCTGTCTGTCCTAGCCTTCACCTTTTACCGGAGTCACTGTGAAGTAAACTGGGTGAATGGTGTGAGTCCTGGCACTATCTTCTAAACTGGAACTCTAAAAGCAAACTGATGAATACCAGCAAGCTCTGTGAAGGAATTTTCATCCCTAAACCAGCCCAGAAGCAGGGCACAGCAGAAGAGAATCACCTTAGTTTTTCTCCACTGCTTTTCCGGTGGTAGCAGTTTTTCTGATGGATTCTAATCTCTGTCAGAAATTGCTGCCTTTCACCTTTCCCCCTCCTGTTTTCCTAGCTAGCTCAGTTTATTAAATTTTATTTAACTCTGCCCTCTGAGCTGGCACTGTCCGCTTGGAATGGTTCATTGCTAGCCTTGCCATAATAAATAGACAAGAGGAAGAATCAAGACTGTGCCATTGTATTGCATTATCATCTAGAGAGTTGAATTCCAGCATTTTTATGCATGCTTTGCAGCTGCTGTTATTTGTGTTTGGTGTCAACCTACTGAATGGTGGGAAGATTAGTTGAGCAAGTTGGCAGAGGCATAAGCAGCATTGGTGAGACCGATAACGGAGACACTCATCTGCTTGCCTGTTCTTTCATCTTCACTTGTGTTAAACTTCAACCCACTGCACAAATTATGCCCGTTTTCCCCCTTTTGATCTGGCCCTCTTTTCTTCCCATTTGGCACTATCTTTTCCACAGGAAGCAGATTATTGTGTCATATAAAAAGAGAGAGGCAGTAGCAGCTTCAGCAGATGTTGCCCAGCATGCCTGAATTGCAAAAGCATTCCCTGTAACAAGAAAATAGCAAAGTTGATACCTAGTACTTTGTCAGTGCTGGGAGATCAGGAGTGCTCTGGGACTGCCTGACTACACCAACAAATGTATAACTTGGCACTTCTCTCAAATGGGACTTGGAAAATGTTGGTTTTGATGATCTCAGAGAAATAGTGCTTCTGTCATACCTTGGTTAATATTCAATTAAGATTAAACAAAAATTGTATGATACAGGCCTTCCAGTTCTGGAAGGTTTAGTAAAGGCGATGATGGGGATGTTGTAGAGGAAATCACAGTTTTCATTTACAGTCACTTTCTGTATCAGATGAAATGTAGAGTAGTTCTTAAATGTGTGGTTGGGAGCACCCAAACAAAATTGTTGGGAGATTAATGAGTCTTGTGCTGCAAGGCATTCTTCCAAGAGAAGAAGGTACTTTGCTATTTTATCTCTTAGCCACAGGTGTATATTTGGTGTTAATAGTGCTCTTGAGATCATCAAGAGGAAAATGCCAGAGGCATGGCAGGATTTGGAATGGCTAGTCATTTATTATCCTTGTGTACAGTCTCTGTGAAAGAAACATGTTAAATTGTCTAGTGTATAGCGAGGGTGGGGAATAGGATCTAGGGCTTGCTGAGAACTACCTGCTGTGACAGAAACAACTCGATTTCTTTACAAAGGAGCAGGCATACATCCAACTTCAGAAGTAGCACAGTTAAAAAAGAATTGGTGAAAAGACTGCTACTCTCGAAATGATTCAGTGCCTATCATATAAACTTCTTAAAGATACCATAGCTTTTGAGCAGAGTCTCAGAAAGTGAAAAGGGCTGTTCCTGCAACCAGTACAAGAATAAGCTTCCAACAGAGGGAAATAATTTGTCTCTGAAAGCACCAGACATTACCTCATGACTTTCTGAAATGATATATACATGCTTACAGTTGTTGATGCTAGAAGGTAAGGATTATGGGACATCCTACTGAAACATGGCAGCTGAAGCCATCTGCAGACTAACATGGGATCAGTTTACTCATCAGGGGAGTGCCTTTTTGCAGTAGTGGCATACAGGGTAGAAATCAGATACATGAAGTACTATTAAAGTCTTCTATTCGCTACTAACCCTAGATTAACAGTAAAGGCTTTGAGACACACAGGCATTAAGGCAAAGGAGGAATTAATCGGTGTTTCTTTATGGCACAGTAATGAGACATGGGCTTTCCACACTTCTTGTTGTTCAGAGAGCGTCTAAACTCCTCGGGAGTGCAAACTGATGCAAATTTCAGTGACACAGATCAAATTCTGCTCTTAGCTCTCTGATTTTCATGTAGGGAACAAGATCAATGCAGGCAGTATTGCTCATAGTTGATGAAGTGGAGTCTAGTAAAAGAGCTCTGCATGACTTGAAACCAATATCATGGCAGATCCAAAACGAGTGACAAACATAGTTTTGGCATACTCATGCAGAAGAAAGAGGATTGAGATCGCATTCTTCTCTGAGTATTGATGTTATTTTGATATATTTAAGAGACCGCATAAGAAGTTGGAACTTACTGCCATCTCAAGCAAGTGTCTTTACCACTAGCCTGTGTGACCAACCATAACTTCTTCTCTTTTGCTTAATGAGCTTCCATTTATTCCATTGAAAGAGAAATAGCTAAGCTTGGCTAGGAGTCTTTCCCTGCTCCCCCTCGCCAACCCCATAAAACAAGAAATGAACAAAAACCCATGGAAGTTAATGACAAGGACGTACTAATGAGAAGTGAGAGAGTTCAGTATGCATGCCGTAGGGCAAGAATGGTTTCACCACTAGGCCTTTGAGGAAAGACATGAACATCACTGTCACTGCCTGCTCCACGTGTGTTTTGCAGGGAGTGCGCTGTGCCAGCTGCCCTCTCAGTAGGCCTTATGGAGTGGATCATATGCTCATCAGGGAGAATCAAAACCATGTCTCGGGAGCCCTGGTCAGCACTGATTTTCCTCAGCACTGTCAAAACTTAGCTGCTTCTAGCTGTGGCAGCAAGGAGAACTTGCGGTACCCTAGCAGGAAATCTTCCTGCTGAAATCTTCCCTGTGTTAATTGTGGCTAGTGAGTGAAGGTTATAGCATAGGTATTTCAGCCTTAAGTGTGTAAATGATCTTCTGGAGCTCTATATTCTGTCAGTTTTGAGTGTTTAATCAGTTGCTGTTCAGAATGTGGTAAAGGCTGGGGACTCAACGTATGTGAAATAAAAGGGAAGAAGTATCTAGCTACAGCTGACAATAGTTTTAGGTACTTAAAACATAATTTTGAAATGTTTCAGCAGTCTGTATACCTCAAAAGAAACCAGGTAATGCCAATTCTGTTCTTGATTTCCAACACAGAATCATGGAATAGTTAGGGTTGGAAAGGACCTTAAGATCTTCTAGTTCCAACCCCCCGCCATGGGCAGAGACACCTCACACTAAACCAAGTTGCCCAGAGCTCTGTCCAACCTGGCCTTGAACACTGCCAGGGATAAAGCATTCACAACTTCCTCAGGCGACCCATTCCAGTGCCTCACCACCCTCGCAGTAAAGAATTTCTTCCTTATATCCAACCTGAACTTTCCCTTTTTAAGTCTGAAGAGTCCCTCCCCAGCATCTTTTAAATGTAAAAAATGCTACGTTTGTATAAAATAACATTCATAAAATTCACAGGGAAATTCCATATTTTGCAGAAATAATACAATATAAAGCTAATACAAAAGCCTGTTATTAATTATCTTGAGAGGAATGCTTTTAAATAAGCATTTGATTTAAAAAATAAATAAAATCCTTAAATAAGCACACTGCCAATAATTTTTAAACCATCTTGTTAAGGATTAACCTTCCCATCTAGCCACTGCATCTTTAAGAGAATGAAAAATTAAACTGATAAAATGTGTAAGTCAAAACAGGTCAGGTAACTTCCAGTTCCACTATTAATCAGTGCATGTTTACTTGTGAAAATGACAGGATATTTTCTTACCAGCTGCAATATGGAACTACAAATATTTCCATTCTTTTTTTTGCCTTAAGGGTGAGCTCAGGGCTTTTTTTCAGTCAAGAGGTAACAGTAAAAACCACTGATATGTCCATAAGTGAAAGCAGAGAAGAGGATGCACCTCCGAGCAGCTGGAAGATGCCAGAAAGAGTACTCACTTTAGTAAATAAAAAAATTTAACCAAAGTTGTGCTCCAAAATTGCACTTTGCCTTGTTACAAAGTGGAGAAAACTAAAGCATCAAAATAATAACACCAAATTCATTAAAACCAAAGTAAGTCAAAACAGCCATTTACAACAGAGCAGAAGGTCTCTGCAGAGGACAATATCCTGTGCAATACCTCTGGAAGTAATTTCAGTAACCGAGTAACTTAGCAAGAAGTTACATTTACTGTACCTCTACTGTGAAGAAAGATCACATTCAGAGGTCACAGAGGTAGTGAGCTACTCATTCTTGCACAGGTTTCCTTCAAATCATTGCCACACATGGTATCATTTTATTATATGGACCTGCCCAAGTTAGTCTGCCTCTTTCCCAGAAAAATCCTCTAAACTCTGGCATGAATTACGGACAGTTGAGTAGATGGGTGTACAGAGCACAGCTCTGAATACGCATTTCAGCTTGTATTTTACAATGTGCCAGGAAAAAGGATGCCACAACAGCCAGTTGTTTCACAGAAAGGAAGTTTGTTTCCCACTGGTACTAATACTACTCCTTTCCATCAGGGGTTTGAGTCACAGCCATTACTCACCTCTCGCCTAACCATTAAATTAGGTCCTCCCTCAGATTCTGCTCCTGTTTCAGTGACAGGGATGTAAATTGCATTGAGACAGAGGGATAGAGCTAATGTATGGAAAGTTTGCTTGTCTGCTTACTAAATCCCTACCAGTTAAAATTTACATGCATCGCTAGTGTTCCTTTCTCCATAGGTAAATAATGGCAGAAGTCAGCCTTTAATTGTTATGCACAGCAAAAAAAGCGTCTGAACAGTAGAGGTGTCCTGCAGGGATAAAATTCAAGTGGCACTTTGCCATTTTGGTAGTCTCCATTATAAGCAAACCCCGTAATTAACTAACAAAAAACTAGGAATCCCACACACTTGACAACATCTGCAAGCTAAACTTACTGCTTCACTTCCCCAAAAAATCGCTGTTCCCCCTTATTTTTACATGTCTATATTTTCACTGTTCTCTCACATGCAACTACAAGGAGGAGATTGCTACCCCAAAGAACCATTCACAGAAACTAATGTTCCTCCCAACCTCACTGCTTCAATTAGCAGTAGACTAACAAAAATATCATTCATCAGTCTTCCTGAGCAGGAAGCATGTTTCATTTATTTTTTATTTTAAGTGTAATTCAATCACCTTTTTTTCCAAACAAAATCATTTTATGGTTTCCATTTATGAGATATGAACAACCCAATCAAATAGGAAAAATAAATAAATAAATAAATGTAGATTGTGGCATTCAATAATTGCCAATGGAACATTCCTTGGCTTGCTGGAATACAGAAAGAACCTTGCAGTTGTGAGAAAGAAGTATTTTATCTCAGTTTTTTCAGATAAGGAAAAGTTACTTGATGTAGGTGATGTTTCTACAAGAACAGAACCCAACACTTTCCAGACTCATACTCTGACCACTTCACTGTGCTTCTGTGGCTTAAAAAAACCCACAAGAACAATAGCACATCAGCAGTCATTGCCCAGCCAATTTTGTTTAAATCACTGTTTCTCAGTCGGTGATCTAATCAGGCCGGCAGTCAGGCCTGCTCTGCTCATGATTCCTGCAGCGCTCAGCTCAACAGGAGTTGCAGCATAATGCACATTTATAATGGATGGTTGAATCAAAAATAAAGGTAAGCTATTTGTTTGAAATGTTCAACTTATTTATTTTATGTTCATATGCTTGCATAGGAGGCCTTGTAAGTGGTTGTTTGAGATCCAAGTCAGAGAGAAGTGCATGATAGGCAAAGCCAACAAATACTCTTACTGATTATCACCAGTGCACGCCTTAGTATTTCCTTACAATGAGAAATCCAGGAAGTAAAACTGAAAAAGTTCAGTTTACCAAGGCATCCTAAAAGAGAAACACTAAAGCTTAAATCAGAAGCATGCCTGCTGCTACATGAAAACAATTTGATAGCATAATACCAACAAAAAAAAGCACCTCAATTTTTCAAGTGTATGGAATTTAGAATCTGTTTGGTATCACATCAGTTAACTATTTCAAACATAGGCACACAAAAATCAATGCTGTACAATACCAATCCTCAGACCCAATGATTAAAAGCTACATCCTAAGAATTATTGCTGTCTCCCAAAAAACAAACGAAGACTTAGATATGCCCATCTGTTGTAGTGATGAGGAGAAGTGTAACTGGCCAGTCCAAAAGCTGCTTCTTGAATAACAGTTCCTATTGACAGGTGCCCATATACATTTCCTTAAAGAATATGAGCCTCTAGCTGACTGACTTGAATACATTCCTAACTTTGGTGACCACAAATACTGCAGCAATAAATAGAAGCTATTTAAAAATACTATTTCTTTTAACAAGGACAATATCCCTCAGTGCATGCACACACACACTCACATACCTATACACACCTCAAAAGATTTGTCCCCAAATGTTTGGGCAAACACAAGATTATTTGAGTATCATCAAATGCTCACACTGATCTTTGATTAGATACAGGAAAAGGACTTTCAGCCATTGAGTAAATAATCTCACTGAAGATTCCTGGAGCTAAATACAGTCAGCAAAGTTGTGATTTCCTACAAATCTATATTCTTTGAGTAATGTCCGTAATATAGCTTTAATGAGTTAGATTTGATAGCTTATATCTACTGAGATGTTTAAATTTTTTGCCCTCTTGGGGATTACACAGCAACGATCTCTTACTTTCTGGTAACTTCTCTGCTTTTTGAAGGCTTATCTGCCTGGGAAAGATACTGAAGGACAGTGTATGCTTTGAATTTACAGCAGAGCAGTAGGCAACAGAAAGCTATAGTTAGTCAAAACTATATTAAGTAACAAATGTGTCCACATGGACAATTACTTGGACATGAGATTACAAATGTGTTGTAAATTCACAGATATACTGTACATCAACACCCTTGCCCCTTTATAGACATGCAGTTCACCCTTTCTTTCCTAATTATCTGAGGAAAGGAACAAGGACATACAGAATAAAGAGGCTTTAGGGATAGAAGACTGAGCAAAGTATATATACAAAATGAGGAAGGTTTCAAGTCAGCCTTTTCAGATTGACTGGAGTTAGTTTATGCTTTAATGAGGGCTGGCTGGGACCTGGCTGTTTCTGTTTCACAGTTAGTTCTACTAAAAATATAGAGAGTTTCACAGTCCTGGTCAAACACTGAATTTCAGCATAATACTAAATCAATACCCTTAGAAACAAATATATGGTTTTGATCAATAAAATGTTACTGATTTAATAAGGGGGAAATGTTTCATTTCATTTTAGATTTTTATGTTATCTTAATACACCAATCTTTGAAATGAAAATCAGAAAGTTCCTTTTTGATAAACTAAAAATGTTACTCAAAAAAAAGAAAATCTGATAGAACATTTTTTTTCTCCAATCTTTTTATTTCAATAGTCAGAAATAATGTTTTATCAGAAAATGCTTGATGAGTTCTTTAGCCCCAAAGGATCTTAGAAAACCACCTTCACCTGCCCTCGTGGATCACAAGTCATGAAAGCACTACCCATCGATATCCAAGTTGAGACTGACAGTGGGTGCAATGGACCAAAAGCCACAAACACCTGAGAGAACAGCATAACAGCAAAAATGTGGCTGCATGAACATCATTGCAAGACACACTGCAGCAAGGGCTACACCACACAGGCTTCAAATCCCCCGCTCCACCAGCCTAGCAGCAATAAAAGGGAAAACTGAAATCACTAAATCTAGTGTCTGAACATCAGAGCAATACATGAAGGCACTTCTCTGCATTAAGGAAGGTAATTTCCTGGGGTAAAGGTTGGACTTGATCTTAAAGGTCTTTTCCAACCCGGTTGATTCTATGATCCTGATGTCCACTGCCCCATTTGCGGCTATTCCATGACTATTGAGTGTCTTTTGACCCATGAGTTTGTCTACAAATTGTGCACCCCCCAAATGTATTTGCAAACATGGTACTTGCATGGTAATTCTGAACAGTTTATGCTTTGCCTACAAGAAATAGTAAATAAATAAAGAAATAAATAAGAGATGTTTGATTCCCTAGCGGAAAGAGTACAGAGTATTTCTGGAGGGAGAAAAGGCATCTACTAAAGTGAAAAGGAAAAGAAAAAATAAAGAGAAAAAAGAAAAAAGGAAAATTAAAAAAAAAAAAATTAAAAAAGCGCCCTCAGACAGAAAAGGGAACACAGCTCTGGAAAAGGCTCAAGACACAGTTTTATCTTTGAAGAAGAACTAGTATTGGTAGCATTAAGAACTGGCAGAAGAGTTATATTTGAAGGAATGATTTGTACTTTCTGGGAAGAAAAAGAAAATCAGTAGCTTCGTGGAATCATTGATGTTATATTTTGGATTTGATGCAATATAGCAATTCTTTCTGTGATTACTTAGATGTTAATAAATGTAGCTCATTTTATAGGCTATTTATAAATCATGCATTTAAGTACACAGCATGTCCAGGAGAAAATGAGAAGTTATTACTCACTCAAAGTATCCTTCTTGGGAGATACATTTCAGTAACTGGATCAGAATTTACTGCAAGCTATCAAGATAAAAAGGCATTCAAATCAATGATAGCTTCAACCTGTATACAGTAGATCTAACCTAGGCTAGTGAAAATCTAACCTTTCACCATTAAGGGTAAGTGGCTTGAACAGAAAATGCAGATGCCTTCTCAACTTTTTTGTCTCAATACTGTTTTGTAATAGGATAAATGATCATTATAATAACTTAGTGAATGATAATTACTGCAAATATATAACTAGGGAAAAAAAAAAAAAAGTGCTTTTGCCAAATAAAATTTCCTCCATTGCCACCAGGTTCTGGAACATGATTCTGCCTCTCTACTCCACTCTCATGAGACCCCACCTGTAGTACTGAGTCCAGCTCTGGCGCACCCAGCACAAGAGGGATATGGACCTGCTCAAGCAAGTACAGACGTCACAAAGATTGTTAGAGAGCTGGAGCACCTCCTTCTATGTAGACAGGCTGAGAGAGCTGGGTTTGTTCAGCCTGGAGAAATCTCTGGGGAGACCTTATACAGTCTTCCAGTACCTAAGGGGGCCTAGAAGAAACCTGGAGAGGGACTTTTCACAAGAGCATGTAGTGACAGAACAAGGGAGAATGGCTTTAAGCTGAAAGGGACAGAGCTAGATGAAATATTAGGAAGAAAGTGTTCACTATGAGAGTGGTGAGACACTGGCACAGGGTGCCTAGAGAAGTTGTGGCTGCCTCATCCCTAGCAGTGTTCAAAGCCAGGCTGGATGGCACTTGGAGCAACCTGCTCTAGTGGAAGGTGTCCCTGCCTGTGACAGGGGGTTGGAGCTGGGTGAGCTTTAAGGCTCCTTCTAACCCTATGCATTCTATGATTTTATGGTAAGACTTTGTAAATGAGCATAACTTATGTAATATCATGCTAACTCCATCCAACTTCACCTAAAGGAAGTGAAGGTCTGTTATTCTGGCCTGTATATGAGGTGACGATGCTGAAGAAAACTGGAGGATCCTGATACTTCAATGAGCTAAGTTTCCGAACACTTAAGAAACCCCATCAACTCATAATTCAATTGTGCCATCTTGAGCCCAAGACACATCAAACCCATAGAAGCATATAGGAGACTAAAACATAAATCAAACTTCATAAATATACCACTGATTTACCTTTCTTAAGGGAAAAATAATTTTCCAATCAGCTTGATGTCTGTCTTGCTATTACTAAATTCAGGTTTGCTTACATTTGATTAATTGTTAGCATATATTCCTGTTTGTTACATTTAGAAATCTCTTAAAATTAACAGCATGAGCTAAATATAGAAGATGGGTAGGAACATCTATAAAAAAACCTTACCTGCTAATTTCAACATTGCCAAGATTTCTGATCTCCTTTTTGAACCTTCAGGAGGTTCAAGCCTACTGGTTTCTTTTTAATCAAATTACCTGTTCAGTAACTTTTCTATGCTCATCTTTCCTATACATTTTTACAGTGGCGTCCAAACAACGATCATCAGCATATTCTGTTCTACACTCATACTCTAATGACTGTATTGTACATGCTGACACAGTTTTCAAAGTGCTACCAATGCTATTCTGATCTGCTCCTGTTGGCAGTGCTTGTTCAGTAAGCCTACTCTGGTTTGTCAGAATTAGCATGCACACAGAGTGTGGACAATCTAGCAACTCATTTTCAGTCATTTAGGGTTCTGATACCTAGCTAAATTTTGTCCAGCATGAACTGTGATTAACTAAACTGACTTCTACATGAAATTATTTGGCTGAGGTGAAGTTTCCTGAACATCACCCACTCAAGTGAAAAAATTCAACTCCCAAAATATTCTGGTTTAATTCAGGAATTCTTTTCCAAAATGCAGACAATTACAATTAAGTTCTAATTTATCAACTACAAGATAAAGCAACTACATTTTAGAGTTCTCCATCTCCCTTTCTTTTGTCCATGGGACTTCAATGACATCTAGGCACATAATCACAGTTACAGAGGGTTTCCAAGTCTTTTCAAGGGGACATTATAAATACATTCAGCTATGATGGCACAGCTCATAGGGCATGTGCTCTGGGGCAGGAAGGCAGGTGGAAACTATGACATAGCTCCACCGGACTGAGCAAATGAAGTCTATACATTTAACAGAAATAGAACTGAAGAAATGAATCAGCAGCATTGGACTTACACTGACAAACATCACATGTGGTATTCTACCAGCGAGCAAAAGTGAAGAACAGCTTTTCAAATCTGTTAGCGTGATAGAAATGCAATCAATGCCCAGAAAATAAACATTAGAGGTGAAAGTTCCTGCTTTTGCAATGACCAACTGACATACCCTTCCTACAAAGAGAGGTGCCTGAAAAGACTAGAGAAACCAAGCAGCAGTGAGCTCAGGAGAGGCTAATCTCACTGCCACTTCGGCAGCTTCCCAGGCAGGCACACCACACTCTGCAGTGCCACGGTTACACTATTATCAGTACCCAGGCAAGTTAGATGAGTGCATGCAAGGAGGTGCAAGTTGTCCTTAGAAGAATAACTGCAGAGCAGATGTAACTTCCTTACCTCTCAGAACTTAGGTACCAATCTAGTCCATCCTCAGTTGCAATGGAGCAGAGAAAGGGTGGCTGAAGGGTACACTGAAATGTTGCCATTACAAGTTAGGTGCAAAGTACACACTGGGAAAAATGCACAGAGCATGCTGCAAGAATTCTAAAATCAGTTCCCTAACATATAGTACTTAGCAGAAGTTGATTTCAAAGCCTGGCTTGGATTGCTCATGACAAATGTTCTAACCACGTCCTAAAATATTAAACATGCACTTAGTTGAGGAACAAGGTTATTCATGAGCTTAAACACTTGTTCCTACATTAGCTCAACTTAATCTATAATAATCTATATAGAATGGTAATTGACTAAATTTATTTACATTAAAAAAAACAGCCAAGACACTAAACTGTGTCCTGAAACAAGTATTTATGAAATACTAACAAAAACCAAAGCCACTTTTGAAAACACGTACATACCGACTAGGTTAAATAAAATTCCAGTAAGAGCAATACATTTAAAATGTCCAAACACAGAAAATACAAACAGGAGTGGAAGAAGGCTACACCAAGTCACTGTTTAGTCATTTTCCTTTACTATTTTAAAATAAAAGATGTCTCATCATTATTTTGAAGATTTTGGCTCCTAGTACTAAAAATTCTGAGCACAGAACTGAACTCTTCCTCCCGGGAGGTTCTTTCGGTATGTCTGAGAAACAGCAGCTTGGCAGACATAGACTCTACCTTCCCAAAATTTGCAAAGCTGTACAATTGTTTGAGTACAATTTTCTGGATCAACATAAAATACTTTTTCCCCTTTAGCATAAACTCTTTTTTGAGTAACAGCCCAAAAAATAATTAAAAGAGAAAAAGTGGTTTATCACATTTTGTCTCTGCCCATGAAAATTATTGATCACAAACATCCCATTATTTCTTTCAGGAAGTTCAGAATTAATTTTTGTTCAGTTGTCAAAGAAAGAAAGAAAGAAAACCCAAATTTATGCTCTAAAAAATATAACTTTTACCTAATCTATTGCTGATTTACCAAAACTGATGCTAAAACCAATCTGGTAAAAGCAAGTAATTGCACAATTTGCTTAAGCCACAAGTGGTCTTGGCAGTCCTGGGGCAACGGTTGGACCCAATGATCTTAAAGATCTTTTTCCAGCTTAGATGATTCTATGTTTCTATGTTACATCACTAAAATTTGGAGAAATAAAAAAGGATACAATAACTACTTTCACTGTCTACTAATGGTATTGTTAGTATACTAAAGTTTACAACTGTTTTATCCTCTTTTTGAAGAAACAAAACAAAACCAGAAGACTCCTATACTCAACTTTAGATTAAAAGTCATCCAGCTATCAAGACACAACGTGTAGCTGAAGTTTGTTTCTTAAAGTTAAATCTCCAATTAGTTTACTCAAATGTAAGATAGGCAGTGAACAATGTGCTTAGTCTATGAGAACTTGAACAAAAAGTTTCCACTCCAAACCAGCATATCAAACAAGACAGTCAAAATGTCAACCACTGAATGATTGTGAATTGAAACATTTGAGTTTGAATTCTCCCTTTGATGATAAAAAAACAAAATTGTTTTGATCTTCCCAGAGAAAGAACATGAATACTATTAAAGTATTTCTTGTTTATAAGACACAAAAAAGCAAGTAGTTGACTTACAGAAGAACCTTTTCAGAAACAGTACGCTACTTTATTATTATTATTATAATACTGTTCAGCAGCTCCAACAGTATCATCAATTCCTACGCTAGACAATATAATGACTGAAAGCATTCTCAGACAAAATACTTATTCAAGTTTTCTTATACATGATAAAAGAAATATTTTCCCTGTTTTATAAGAAGGCTGCAGAGAAAAAATACATAATAAAGCAGTCATTCACGAAATTTCTAGGACATTTGGCATAAAGCAGGAACAAGAGCTCTGCAGGAGCTCTATACTGATTAGATAGGAAGACTAACCTCCAAAACAGAGACACTTGAGACACGTCAAAAATTTAAGTAATTTGGTAGTTCCTTGTCCATCATAGTTTTACAAGTTTGTAAACTACCTCATAATCCTGATTACAACCTCCAAGTATCCTTCTACTTAATATAAAGATTAATTCAACCAGGAACCTTACTCTAGCAGGGATACAGATGGAATGACTTATGGCAACAAGCTGCTTGCTACCTTGGGACAGTTTCTGTAACATACAATTTCAAAGCTACTACGGCTTTAGGTCTTCAAACTGAGCTACTGGGTGTAATTCTTGCTCTACCAACTACATTATCTAAATTTTGTTTTAATTAGAAAATGGGGAAGGGGCAGCAGGATAACAATAAAGCTCGTATTTTCCCTTTGGTTTCAAAATATTATTTTATAGAATCAATTTGGCAATTTAGTGTTAAAACTCTGGTGGGATATTTGTCTCTAATCATATACCTTGTTGTCCACACAACAATTCACATGTCTCACTGTTTAATTAAAGTGTTTTATGCTCACATCTAGCACAGAAAAGGAGGGAAATTATTCCTAAACTATGAAATAAGTTTTTCAGAAGCTGATGAATATTTCATTTCCAATCTTTTACCAAATGAAGTTAAGAATGCACTCTTTTCACTTATAATTAAAATTACTGAATTCATAGCTGAGAAGCTGCTACCCTCAGTCTTGGCAAGCAGCAACTTGTTACCCATTTAGCCTATTCATTTAGCATTACGATGAGGGTATACTCTGTGATTTGTGGAGATCAGTTACAGATGCATGCGACTTCTGCATTCTTCTTTGTCCATGCATACACTAAGTTATTATCCCTCCTGACTCTCATCTTGCTAGGTATCTTCATCCATTAGCTCTGCTCTGATAGCTCTCTGAACACACAATGCTTTGTCAGCCTTAACTTCATCTTCCTGACTTTTGAACAGAACTGCTTTATTGGAGTCCCTTCTTTTGCTCATTTACAGTTGCTTTAAATGATGCTGAGGAAAAAAAATTATGCTTTCACCGAGCAGGATCAAATCATGGAATCTGAAGATAATTTGCTCCTTGTGGTTTATGGTTTTGTTTAAAATAATTATGTTGCTTTTTAATAATGCAAGAGTACTACTGCTAAAGACAGAACAAAAATTTGCATCTATCTGAGAGAACTAAAAAATCTCTCTTCACAATTATACTGTGCAAAAAATGTGGTAAATAAAAGGATTAGGCCAACTTGAAGAAGACTTCACATAAAAGCTTAGAATGAAATTCTTAGTAGAATGACTGCTTAGCAATTATGATATACAAGTGAACTAGACACACGAGACATTGCACTAGCTCATATGACATGTTTAGATCTTATGACGCGCTCATTTTATGCTGTTTTAATTGCTGCCCTTAGTCGAACTAAGGAAGGGACCTCATTTGAGGTCTTTATTTTATGTGACAAGCATTTCAATCTAATCTTGCTATGTATTTGCAGCATGTGAATTTTCTTCAACTAGGTGAAGGTAATATCTAAATGCAATGAAAATACATAAAAAGCACATTATGAAAATACCAATAGAAAATTTTTAACTAAAAGTAATTTATTGGCTAAGCAGCTCTACAGTGTTATTCTGGAAACCAATGATACTCAAATCAAGTCTGCACCTAATTTCAGTATCTATGGCCTGGCATATTGATTTCAGTTCCATCAGATAGCAAAAGGATCTAAAATGGTTTAAGTAATGATTTTGTGCTAAAAAACTTATTCTCATTAAAATACTTCTTCTGACATACAAGATAAATCATTATCCAATATTCCAAGGACAATTCCTGCCATTACTATCAAATATAATAAGGGGAAAGGAGTGAATGAACTATCTGCCAAAACTGTTGCAGAAAGTTTGATGTCCTCAACAGTCAAAGCAACAACTGCTTAGTTCAGTCTATTACAAGAATGTCCTTATAAAAGTCTGCAAAAAATGTTGAAATACAACAACTAAACCACTAAATATAAGAATATGTACCCCTCCTGACAGTGTTGCAAGCTAATCAAGAAGACAAAGAGAAGTATCGGAATAGAAATCAATAGATCAGCTCTGGTGTGTAAGGAATTAGCTCTCACTAGTTAACAAAATAATCTGAGAATACAGTATCCAACATGTTTAAACATCCTTATTTGGAGATGGATTCACTAATGAATGCAACATCTGGGTGCCCACAGCTAAGTGCTCCAATAGCAGGGAAACACTTAATAACTGATACCTAGGCATTTAACTGCTAAATTCTCTTCATTAATGGTTGAATATATTCTATTCCTCAGGAATCCTATACAAAAGAACAAGTTTACTGCCCTTGTCTTGTATATACCTCTTAGAGAACAACATACTTAATTCAGCATCACAGGTAACCCTATCTGAAGAGAGCAATTTTATGGGTTGAAGTTAAAAAGAACTGTTTCTTTGAGAAGATTCTGCTTTCAAAGGGAAAAAGAAAAATTGTCACCCTCAGTCCCCTGGCTCTTCTGTTTATTTCCTCCTTTTCAGCAGTTTTTTTACAATAGAAATGTCACAGTGATAATTATACACAGAAGGTCAGCCAGGTCAAGAAATCTCTTATAATGATTCTTAGAGGAGAGGGCACGTACTTAGCCAGGAAGCAGCACAAATTGGGTCCTTCCAACCAAGTTGAGCTCCCTGTAGCCCAGATAAATACCTTTATATATTCCTATACACACTTGCAATGCTTAAGTTTAAGGAAGATCACATTGGGTGACCTGAATGCTGCCTTCTTCCACCACAACATACTGCAGAGCTGTCACTACGCAGAATCACATACCCAGGCAGCAATCCAGGTATTTACAGTCACTTAGAAGCCAGGAAATCTCCCTCCATAACTCTGAAGTTGCTGAAGCACTTGACAATCCCAGATGACATACCACATAGCATAAGGAGGCCAATTGTATGATTCTACAGATGGAGGAATAAGCTGATAAGCTCTCTGTCAATTCAAGGTTCTGATCTGAGACACTACAGCCTCCAGCAGTTATCCACCTCTAGCACTTCCAGCGTCCAGTACTCTTCCAACAGCTTCTTTCAGATACTACACATGTGAAAGGTGTAACGTTTAATATCCCCAGTCTTCAGGAAGGCACATATGGACAAAGCCAGCTCAAACCTGGTGCTCTATGCCAAGTCATTTTACTAGTTGTCCCATTTTCGTACTCTGTGTTGGATTGAGCTATGTTATCCATGCTGGTTTGGCTGACTCAGATTTACATCATCAGATGATCCATGCAGCTGTTGATAGCTGTTTTTCTAAAACAAAGGCAAACCTGGCCCCTCTCTGTTGCACCTTTCCACTGATCCTTTTTCCATTGCAGGGGCTTTATGCAGTGAGTCACATTCTCCACCTATGGGTTTAATCAGCCACAAGTACAGAACAGAACTTATAATACCAGGGGTCAGCATACCTGTTATGTCTCATTCCTTCTCCAAGAGAAGGCAGGAAGCTTCACATAAAAAACAAATGCAAAATTCCATGGGGCTTCTATGGGTGGTACCAGCTGTTGCAGTGCAGGGAACTATTAATATGAAGAGTCGGTTGAATCTCACTACTAATCCATCAATCTGAGAATAGTGTACATAAGTCCTTAAAAGCTTTACTGATGGAACTGAAAGATATGCACTGCTACCAGTTGGGACTGAAAGAAAAAAAAAAAAGGAAAAAGGAAAAATTGTGTTAGCTAATATTGCCACAAAGCTATTCCTAACTGAAAAAAAAAATCCAACAAAACACCTCTCCCACCCTCAACCCTTCTAATCTTCTAATCGAGTCTATAGACTGGTAACCCTGGAGCTTTCAGTAACTGAAGGAAGCCAGCCTCTCAGTTACACATGACAAAGCAGACCTGGACCTGGTGCCCTCCTCATGGCCTTTGACTTCAATCTCACCCCACTGTGGTAGCCCCAGCACACTCAGGAACACAAGGAGGGCTGTGGAAACTCCTCCAGATGCTGTGAAGAAAGGGGTCTCCTGGGAATGAAGCATCATAATCTCCTATTGGGCAATCAATCCACCTTCAGCCAGCAGAATCGGGATCATGAAGGGAAGAGAGTCATTCCTTTTCCTTTCCTAATTACTCTTTACAACTGGGAGACGAATGTGATCTAGCTGTCAGGCTGGCAAAAGCATTAGAAAGGCACCTGCAACTTGCTCTGCTTGTTTCCTTATCATATTCAGCCAGGTGAGCCTGTTGGCTCTGCGAAGACCACTGTTCAAATGGTCAAGTCATCATCTAATGAGGCACAACAGGTGTTCATAAACTGGTTCTGCAGGATATCTTGTGGAGTTCATACACTAGAATAAACCTCTACTCCCAGATTATGTTGGTTTCTGAATTAGTATTCTGCTAACACTTCAATGTTCATGAAGTCTCTTTAGAGGCCCTTTTTCACTAGTTCACAAGCACTCTGTAATTTTCACTATGCTGATAAGCTTTGCTTTCCTTAAAGAGAAGCAATAGCAAATAATCATTGTCCCAAATAACTGAGTAAAGAAATAGCAGGTCTTGATTCCAAAGTGGAGGAAAGTAGGAAACCCAAAACCTTGGCAATACCAGTCTTCAGCTATACTCAGCTGGTAACTGGTGTAGCCTTTTTACAATCTTATGTATATAGTAAGGAACATTTTCTTTCATCAGATATTAGCCACAACTCTCATTTAATAAATCTTACTCTCATCGAGGTAGCAATACCTACCACATACATCCTTCTTAGTCATCCTCTTATGTATTCTGTACAAAGTCCGCAAAAATCTGTATTTAACACAACCTCTAGGTGCAGATGATTAGAGGTTTGAAACAGAACCTAATGCTGCAGTTTCTAATTCTTATGTTTTGGATTTGTTTATTTAGCCCTTATCCTTAAGGATGACTCCACACTGCCTTCCAAAAATCATAGTAACATTAAAATCCTAGAATTTGAATCAGTTTCCTAGTTTTAATAAGCCTGTGACAGCTTTACCATAGTTTTCTGTAATATTAACATTGTCAAATCTTCAAAGTGCAGCACACGGGTTTTTGCCACAGTTGATGAAATGAAGAATTGGAAAAAAATTCAGGTCTTACATTCTAAGATTTCTTTTTCAGAGCTCAGCAGAAAATAACAGCCACTGTAAATCCTTTCAGATTTTTATCTGCTCTATCCCAGATCTGCAGCATCTCAGTAGAACTATCCCTCAAATTAAACGAGACTGATACTGTCAGCTTCTGTAACACCAGCACTGAAATTTAAATCAAGGAAGTTACATCTATTATTCTTTACATGTGCTCTTCCCCTCCTTTTACTGTGGTGAGAAAGGAAGAATCATGACTATGACTTTTAGAAACAGTCATTTCTATGGCCGAAAGAGGTAGAGCTTAGGTCACTAAAGCACATTCCCAGAGCAAGCTGGAATGAAACCCAAATTCTTGAATTTTATCATCTTCTGTTGCAAATACTTAGTCAATAGGTTTCACAGGTTTATCTTTCACCCTTATTACAGCAGCTAGCGTACACAAAGGACTGACTACTGTTAGCATCAGTCAGTTGGAACATACTCTAGGTGACAGAAATAAGTATGATGGGTTTCCACAGTTACAAAATTGCTGTTGACTTGTATCGGTAGCAATACAGTTCCACATAATAGAATTTCTAAGAGGGATTAGTTTCCTTTCCTAAGCAATGAAATAACACATATTTGAGCATCCAAAGAAACTCTTAGAGTCAGTGCTATGCTTTCCCCATACATGTACTTGTCTGTCATGATGAATTTCTATTGCAGTTTTTTAAGCCACCATTAGGAAACAGGGAAGAACTAGAGACCATTTAGAGAATGTGACACTACTATATCAGATTAGACACATTCTTTGCTAGATTCCTACCTATAAGGAATTTAGCTACAAAACTTTACAAAGGTTACTACTGGCCACTGTGTATTCAGAAGTACTAAGTAACGATGATTCAAGTATAAGCATTTTATGTCTAAATTGCAGTCTCATTTGTCATACTGTTCAGCTTACCATCAAGTTGATAAGAAATGCTAAAACATCATCAGATTACTCGGCTGTTTTCTACGATGGAGAACAACAGAGACACTGCTGAAGCACCATAAAATAACTTTCAATGCTATTAACAGATATTCAGCTAATCTTCAGCGCTGTGATTTCCACATGCAAATGGAAATTAGGATTCACTAACCAAAGTCAGAGGAATGACAGTTCCTCTTCACTTCTATTACCTTCATGTCTGAAAACTACAATTGTAAAATGTAGTAGTTAAAAAAAATTATAAAGATCTAGAAGATCTACCGAAGTCCAACAAATTGACCTTCTTTGACTTACATAAATCAGCGAACTTCATAGGCATAACAACCAGTGCAAGCATGGCAACACTTCCTTAGAAATATTCATATACTCTACCATCATAAGGTCTCTAGTCATTTTGGTCCTGTTTCTTACAGCAATGTCTATTTCTGTTTTCCCTTCTGTCTATATAGAAGCCAGTTTGAAGAAATTCCACCTGGTTTTTGATTATTTGTATTTAAATGTACTTGAGATTAATTAGACACAAAAAATAGCTGCATTGCATCCCTCACAAATGAAGCAGTTAGACAATATGATCAGTTCTTGAAAAGAAAAACAAAACCCTACCAAATTCCTGATGCTATGCACCACACTTGTTCCTCTGCCAGAAGAAATACCCTGCTTTCTTAGAAAATGAATTATTTCAATTGGACAACAACATTCAGTATTGCACTTCTGTACTATATTCCCCCCCAATTTTAATAATCCAATTCTACTCTTTTCTCTTTCCCTTTCCATTACATTCAACCAAGTTTTCATTGTATTTCTGTTTTTCTTTTCGGTGACACAAGCAAAGCCAGCCAGAGAGCCTGCCCTTTGAAATGGGCAGTGCTGTATATCTAATTTGGATTAGTCATGCATCCATTCCAAACTAAAAGCAATGTTTATGCTTTTTTTTCATTATGCTTTGGCTCTTTGGCAAGTTTCATATTCATTAACACAAGTTGGCAGACAAGAATTTAGGCTGGTGTGGGATTTATTCAGGAAACAGACGCAGTACGGGCATGAGGGAACATTTCTTTCTTATAAGTGCTGTGCACACCTTCTTATGTGGATTTGTGAGACATTTTATTTGCATAAACAGCTGTCTTCTTACCACATTTCTGCAGCATCAAATAGTACCATGCAAGAAAGCTGCCGTATGAGATCCTGCTCTTATTCTTCAAAGTACTCCCTCCACTTCCTTTTGCAGCTGGCTCTTCAAACTAAAAAAAACCCCGAGCATTACATTATTTCCCAATTCTATTATAATCTGTATGAGATACCAGGACTTAATGTAGATAAAAAGATATTGATATTCAGCCTCAAATTAACTTTTAACAGTGTCTAAAATTCTTGTATCCACTGTTATTCTGAAATTAGAGCAACATTCTAATAATTAAAAAGGGGAAAAAATAAAATGAATTAGATAAAAAGAAGAATTTTGAAAGACCAAAATACTACAGATCACTTCTAGAGTTCAAAGAACTAAACCAAAAGCAAGTATATGTTAGTACTTCATCTCTGTAAAGAATATTTCAGAGGAAAACAGGTATGTAGTAGTTTATTTCAGAGAGTAGAAAAAGACAGACATGTTCCAGGCCAACTAAATGAAATAACAGTGGATTTCAGAGGCTACTTTGATTACTTTACTCAGAGATTTTACATAAAAATGCTATTACACAGTATGTCTTTAACTATGCCACTCTCAACATACCCCTGATGTTGACCAACGTGTATTTTGTTCAACTACTGCTGCAAGGTTATTCCTTATATGATATTGTAACAAATACTTACAACTCTTCTACAGTTATCTAAGCCTATATCAAATGCAGATCTTTGGAAGGGGTGGGGTTTTGAGATCTCAGTGAACAGGAACTGACCCTGAATTTCTTTAAGAATGAATAGTAGGAATTTGACGGTGGTAGCAGTGAGGTCAATCCTTGGTCTCTTTTCCACATATGCCAGGGGAAGCTGGCTATGGAGCCCTGTCCTTGTACTCATCTCTTCTGATGGCTTGCTACTTACAATAGAGCAGACTGTTTTATTCAACCAAGACCATGATGAGAAGCAGAACATCACCTCTATAATAAATAAAAAGCATTGCTTCCAGGATAGCAAAAGCAATGAAGCTCGTGACTTTCAGATTATCCAACAGCAAAATAAAAGGGCTTTGAAAGAAATCACTGGAACGTATTTCAAACTAAAGGGTATGAAGTTGCAAAAAGCAGCACAGAAAGAATGAACTGGAGAGAAAAATTAACACAAGAATTTTAAAGAACATCTGCAGCTTTTCCTTTTCTCCCTTCTTTCATATGCCTATATTTTGACCTTTACCATTCTCAAGTACATCACTTCCCTCTTCAGTCTCAAAGTGATCTTACTGATCACCTCCTTAATGTCTCTTCCTCCTTTCCTGTGGCATCTTATTTAGTGTACCAAAGCCAAGAAAGTAATGTACCTCACTGTATTGCCTTGCATTTCAGGATGTAAGGCAAACATTAATCTCACCAGAAGTATCGTTGTAAGTTTTCCCTTTTATAGAGTTCCCAAATATTCCTGTGAAATTCTTATTCTTGTAAGTTTCTCAATCTTAGACCAGAAAGTCCAAATGGCATCTAACACTGCAGCCAACAGGAACTCTGCCTTTTTCTTTTCCATTCACAGCTGAGAAATCTGAAAATAAATAAATACCCTATTTTGGATAAACAGAATAAAAATTCTTGAAGGGAGAGGAAGAAAGTGGGGGAGAGCGCATAGTCATGCACTGATGAATCAGAAGCAGCAAAGCATCCATGGCATCACAAAATATTAAAGTTGCCTTAAATGGGGATCAAGCTGAAAGGAATTTTGAGAACATCAATTTCTTTTTCTATTTATAAAGAAAATTGCAAATGTTTGCACACGAAAACAAAAGGTTTTTACCTTTTCTTGTTAATTTTCTTAAGGCAGTTGAGAATATTTTCTATTTCAGATGCTAAAAGATTTCAAGAGCACCTCAAAGCTGCCAAAAGTACATAGGCTCCAATGAATTACTGGCCTGTCCGAACTCCACAGCCTGATTCTCTTTTACAGACAAGAAACCATATTTAACAGTTTCATTAAATTCCTCTGTGGATGCAGGACACAATCACATATGATTTGGCAGAGGGACAACCTCAGGAAAATACAAAAATAAGTCTGTGTGCTGACATTTTGATGGAAGCAATACTTCCAAAGCAGCTGCCAACATAAACATTTTATAGCAAACTTTTAAAATGGGAGGTGAAAGGGAAAGAGAAGGAAAACACACAAAATGGATCCACATTAGAAAAATATTAGCAATGCCTTCCCCGTGTAGTACAGGAGAGATTTGGAGAGGGGATTGGGAACATGTTCATAAGTGGTTTTTTCCCTCCCACAACTAGAGCTTTTAATCTGTTCACATAGTCTCATTATAGTATTTGCTCTTTTTCTATGCTTTATTTTCTACAAATCAAACCTGAAATAGCAGACTGGTAAGAATTTTGGAACAAAAAAAATAAAATAAAAAAATATATATATAAAGGGAAGCATATGAGCTTTTGCATCTCTTCCTACGTGACTCCTAAGGTCCGATCCTAAGCAATTACATTTTAATAAGAACTTTATGATGCAGTTGATGTAAAGTATTTTAAATTCAGTAATGATGATCTAGAGAAAACACAGATTTCAAAATGGTGACAATTTATATAATAAATCTTGAGTTATTTGCTTTTGCCTTACAGAAATCTGAGGTCCAGGCCCCTAGATTTTCATCCTTTTCTTCAAAACTAGAGCAATAGAAGTGACATACAAATGAGAAATTCTAATACAAGTATTTTGGTTTGAATAAACATGTGGAAAGTGCTCTGGGATTACATAAACAGGTACACAGCCGTTTTTATGTCATTTCTTGATCTTGAGTTGATGGCAGACCCCCTGCACTCAGAATTATAGATGGAAATGCAGAAAACTTTACAGGCTGAAGTAGAGCGTCATAAATACACCAGCAAAGTGTTTATGCTACTTTTAAACTTTTTAAAGGCAAATACTGGCCATTCTGAACAGACATCCTAATCCAGGTAGAATGACCAACAGCACGCATCTCCAGTTGAAGAGACCAGTCTTGCTAAATAAGCAAGAATGCTAAAAGTAAGGTTATCGTGATACAAAAGAGAATTTAATGTGACTGGCAAATGAGGAACCAGATTTCATAATGCCACTAAACAACTCCAGCTTCTACCTGCAGTTTATGTTATGTTACTAAAGATGGCTGGCAATATCAAGACTGCTTGTATGATTTCATATTTCCTTTGCCTAACAACTGATTGACTATAAACCTGAGCATACACACACATCCAATATTCTAAAATTACATTTACAGTGATTTACACTCCTGAACAATATAATACAGACTGTATTTTCATAGATAAAAAGAAGGCCTGGTTACTCTTTCAGACTTTCTCATTTCATTCAGCTTCCATATAGAAGCACCCTTGAATGAAAAATGGACTAACAAGGTGCTAATGAAGTACCTCCTCAGTCTCAATTCTTTCCTTACCATAGTGGAAACACAGACGATGAGCCCTATGCTTCTGATAAAACAATACCTTTTCCTCTCTTTTGACTCACCCAGACATTCCACTGAAAATCATTCACAACTCTATTACATCAAGGATACAACAGACGCAATGATTTCTGCAGAATTCTGCGCAGCTCCCTGGAGATTATGTATGTCTCTGAAAACCAAAGTCTTCAGTGAAAACCTTCAGAAGTAAACTGAAGATTCTGCCATAACAATGTCAGTAAAAAACATCCTGAAACTCCTCTCCCTGAGTGCCCAGATGACTTACACTAACCTGCAGAAATTGGAACAAGTTGATGTAGCAGCCAGTATCAGTAATGTATTTGCCCTTTCAAAAAGGGAGGCTCAAGAATAGGTGTATTTCTACCTACCACCAACACTTGCCAAGTAGCTTTGAGGATACCAGCAACTGATTTCCTTCCAGCCCTCCTTCCCACACACACTGCAGTTCCTTACTGGGAAAATCCCTTTCCCAAATTTGGGTCCCAAACAGATCATGGTCTTTGTGCTCTGCATTTAGCTAATCATATGCACACAGGTTTACAGAAACACCTCGTTTTATCCTAGGAAGAAGGCAGCAATATTTTCAGTATCATGCCACTGACCCATGTGAAGACAAATTCAGTCCCACTGGCACAGTGACTGTTCTGTTGTAAACCAAGATATGTAACCCATATCTGCAGCCATCCTGAAGATTTTCTGGCAAGTCTCATTAATGTCTCAACTCTGATTTGCTGAACTCAACTGGCAGGTGCTGAAGTGTTGCCAGGACCAGGTAAACAAAATTCAACATACCCCATAAAGAATTCACTGACGGCATAAAAGAAGCCTCTAGTTAGAATATGTGCTTGTTTAAAGAGGAAATCACACCAGACAAGCACAAAATCTTTTAATCCTAGCTTGAAAATCATCTGAAATCTTTGAAACTTGAACTTCAGTAAGGCTGTGTTTACATGGTAAAATTGAAAACTTTGTTCCAAGTTCTTCACAGTTGAACTATCACCACTGTACTGTGAATAAGGAGCCTCTCCATTTAAAACTGTGGTATCCATGAAACTTCTTGACATGGATTCAGCACATTGACAGAGCTGCCCTGATTTCCAGCAGCTTATGTAAAAACATACAAAAAAGCTTTGCCAAAAAAATTTGCCAAATTACTTATTAAATGTCACACAAAGAAAAGACTGGAATTTAGGGGCTTATTATTGAGTCCTGTTGTATTACTGGTTCTGTGTTCACTATTAAGTTCTGGTGTTACTGGTTGTGACTAATGCCATTTTAGATACATTCTGTATCCAGAACATATATACAGGGCTGTGGCAGATAACAGACGAGCTACAGCACACCTGCACCCATTTGATGCCAGTAGCTTGGGACCAACCCAGCTACCCAAGAGTGGCAAGACTGGTACTAAAGGTTATCTATTGGAACAGCTTTGCATCTCAGAAAGTTTTAGACTACCAAATTTGATAAGGTTTACCCCACATCATTTATTAATGCCCCAAACCAGAAGGCATGACTTTGGACTTGTTCAAGTTCACCTGAGTGGCATTTGGTAATTATACATCCTAGAAAGTTTATCAGCTTCACTCTAAGTACACATTTCCTCTCTAGCAGTCAGTCCAACTTGCTGTGTGCATCTCCAAACAGCACGTAGTTACTCCATTCATTTTTATCTGTGTTGGAAAGCATCTTATCACATGCATGGCCAAGAAAGCCAGGCAAGCCTGCCACAACCTGAAAGTCTCTTTTAGAAGTATTTTGGCACTAAAGACACGTTGAAGGTAAGCCAGTTGGAAGTATCATCCAAACAAGGTAATAAACATAGATAAAAGCAAACGTTCTATAACAAAGTGCAGTTGCCAAAAAGCCTATTGTAACATAGGAGTTGCAGATCTAACAAACTATATCCTGACAAACCTCCTTGCCTCCTACAAATAAGACTCACACAGATGTCACAGAAAGATCCACATAAATGAGTATTTTCCCTCAGCAAGTATCAATAGTACAATGTTCACATAACATGTTTCGAAATAACCCAGTATCTTCCATTTTGTTGGATCTTTTTTTCTTCCCCTCTTCCAAAGATAAAGGAAAAAGCAAGAAGGAACAGGGCTTGAAGATGGCAACCTTCGTGCCTCACCAGGGCAATCTTTCTCATGCTTTATTCCACTGAGACTAAGATTTCTCCGCTGCATGCCTTACACTCTAATGACATTTTCAATAGAGATGATTGAATGAACTTTCATATTCTGAACAAAATGACCACAAACACTCTAAGTTATCCCTTGTAGAACTTTAACCAATCTTCATAACTTAGGTGTAGGAATTGCATTGCCTGTTGTTCCAAGATCTCTTGCTAGTACCACATCAGATTTTAGCTCCTTCACTTAAACTGCTGCTTAAGAACAGATACCTACTTATGATTAGCTTCTACAAAGGAAGACCTAATGTCACCTAACAATAACCTTCCCATCTTCTCCTGCACTGTGAATCTCAACACTGACTCTGAATTAAGGGATTTGGTTTCATCTTTCACAAGTTTTCCATTCTTCCCCCTTATCAATTCTTCCCCTCTTATTTAATATTTGCACACTTCACTTAGGAGGTAGATTTGATCTGACTGCTCCTCTCAGATCAGTATTTTTACTCCTTACTGTATCTGAATTGTTTGATAAATACATCAGTTGAACAGAGGTAATTGTACATCACATCACGTCTTTGATCCTCACATTTGTTATAGCTTTTGTTAGTGCAGTACCTAGTTCTAATTGAAACAGCTGATAAATGTGAGCCTCTTATACCAACAGCTAATCTTTTAGCTCTTCTTTCAACATCCCGTATTTGTAATGCTCAGCAAAGCTGAACTGCAGCAAAAAAGCCTCATCTGTTTCCCCTTGTTCCTAAGATTTCCTATAAAATCCACTCCAGATTTCTTCTATATTCAGCTATATACATAACTGTACAGATACAGATCTGCATATAAAATATCTTGGCGGCCTATGACTGGGTATTAAGACTTGTTTACACTTTCTTTTTATTTGTTTCTTTTTTTTTCCTCCGTAGTGAAGGACAAGGAACATACTTTAAGCTTCCATTTCCTAAAGCTTCTCATATAACTTCAACCCAAAAGGACAATGAAGAACCACTCAGAAGTTAGACAGCATATAAACAACTAAAAAGAACCTAAAAAAAAACCTTGGTCCTTTGAATGAAGTGGTGAGCAAGAGCCATAATTAAATGGAATCTGAAGATTTGGAAGTAATTACATTCACATCAAGGCTATAAGGAAAGAATGGTCTCATTTCCATATTAGAAAGACAGGGTAGCCCAAACATACATTCCTGCCCCTACTGTTTTGGGGATCTTTATGTATGTATATGTATGTATACATGCACTCACACACAGAAATGATACATCAGAGGGCAACTCCATTCTATAAATCTAGCAGTTTATTTTTTTAATGCTCTCTGAGTAATTCAGTCTGGCAATGCATGAGTATTAGTTTATTCAAGGGGTTTCTGACAGCTTAGGACTTTTTTGTTCTTTAACGACTACAGAAAAGGCAGCATCACCACACAACAGAGTTAAGCACTGCTGTAGCAAAAAGGGCATTCAGAGCCAAATGGGTGTTTTGTTAACATTTTGGACTCTAGCACCAACACATTGACCTTGCAATATAACAAGACTAAAGCAGACAAATATTTTAAAGCACTTTGTTTTATAAGGTTTAGCACAGAAATAATCACCCTTCATAAAGTCAAGATCTGAATGAGAGTGTCAGTATTCCCACAGTGCTTTCAAATATGCTGGAATGCTGCATTTCATACTGCTTTGTTTTTAATGCTTCATTCTGCTCACAAGTCCAGTGATGGAAGTCACTTGGAACCATGTAATGATTTTATTACAGTTGCCTCTGTTGTTCCATTTCTCATCATTCCTCCCATTTGTTTGTTACAGTCAATTGTTACGCATTGCTTCAAATTAAATTGTAAGCAATTTGGGGAAGTATCACAGTGGATATTCAAAGAGTACATTAGCATAAGGAAACTAAACCCTCTATGCTTCCCCTGTTGTCAGTGAAAAGACAGTAACAGTTTCAATTGCCTTCCCACTCCAGAACTAACACCAAGCTTCAAGACAGCCGAAACCTTTCCTTCAACTGGCAACAGGAGAAGCCTGTGGAGACCTGTTATCTCAGGTTAACCTTTACTAAAATGCTGAGAGATGAGGGCTAGAGGCCACAATTTCCATCTACGTAAACAAGAAAACAGACACATGCAAGTACAGCCATAGGGGTCACATCAAAATTCCATCTAACCCAGGGTGCTGCCTCTCATGTTAAACTATAGAGATTAGCTGGGGAAGTAAAGAAAACAATTATGAGGAAATAACTTCCTCAGGTATTCCCTGAGCTTGCAATAGAAAAACTTCCTCAATTGAAAGTGCATCTCTTTATTTAGGGCTTTTCATCACTTTTTTTCTTCAATTTTCCCATAATTTGCACATTTATACCTTTAGCATTCAGAGCATCCTGCGGCACAGCGTTCTCTGTACATTTTGCATCCAATCTTTTACATGATGAGCCTCCTCCTCTCATTTGGCTAAGCATGCCATGTACCAGTTCCACTTAGCACCCTATTCCCATTTCCGTTCCCTTTAGGTTTTTACATTTCCATGCATACATCTTAGCTCAAAGATGAATTTACAGATACTGCATGTTTACTTCCAAGCCTGTGATTCAGTTTGCATTTAACAAAGAGAGAATTCTGCATAGGCAAAAACACTTATGTGAGAAATTAAACACTGAAACACAAGAAAAAGTGGACAGAGCTAGGATTTTGGCAAACTAACCAGATAGAGTATACCTGACCAAGCAGAAAACAGTGGTTAAAAAACCCAATGAGAAAAGCAGTAAACAGTACTTTCCATCAAGCAAAATCAGAAGCAGAACACTTACTACCACACTGAAAGAAAAACGCTACTTTAAATATAATATTAAAGCAGCCTTATGATATCCAGCTCCTTCCAAAATGTTACTTGTGCCAGTCAAAATCACTTTGATCTGATGATAATGAACTCAGTATTTTCTAACACTGGATTGAAGATTCAGCAAGCAGGTGCCTCAGGAATAACAGCAAACAATCATCTCTTAGTTAAAGAACACCAACAGTTTTCTGCTCCTCAGCATTCCCCCAAATCTGCCAGTTTGGTATTTGATGCTTAAAAATTGTTCCAAAATGCTTACTCACCAAATGTTTTGGATAGCAACGTTTTGTTGACTTCATTCCCAGGCAGAGAAACCTAACCTGCACGACAAACAAGCATAAATAAGACTTCATGCAAATATAAGCTACTAATTTCAGTATTACTACAGCATTTTATCGTGTTCAGTATGGAGAGAAACAGCACTGAGGCACCGAAATATTCCCCAAAAAGTGCCACTCTGAAACTAGACAAAAGTCTAAACTGTTGGTAGTATTTTCTGGTGGTAGTGGAAGATAAAGGAAGTGGAATAAAGACTCTACAGAGTGATAGAAAATGGTGATCTGGAAGAATGAAGAAAAGCAAGTGTCCTAAAAGCAAAAAATAATCAAAAATGCATTATTGCCTTTACCTTGTCCAGTCATTTATACCAATTACTGTCAGATCCAGAAGGAAGTTTTATACCCTTTTTTACAGAAACAAATGAACACACAGAAGAGTGGACAAGGTGTCTTTATTTCAGGTTACTAATGTATAGGCAGAGAAATCTTTTCTGACCAAAAGAATGTCTCTAAAACCCAAAAGGCATGTAAAATGATACTGAAACCAGCACAACTTGTCTGAACCTAATAATTTCCTAGGAAAAAGCCTGATGCAATTTGTCCTATATCTACTTTTTTCTTATTATATTGTAATGATTAGAAAATACTTGACAAGCTCTTTCAGGAACAAATTTTAAGGTCCTGATCCTGCTAGCACTGTATGTATGCCCAATATTAGCATGCCAGTGATACTATCCAAACCAATGAGACTACTCTCATGCTTGAAATGACAGAGGAGAAAAAGTTATCTGCAATATCAGAGTCTCAGCCTCTGAAAACTTTCTTCCTTTATACAAACTCAATTTCCCAATTGCTGGAAGAGAAGACAATTCTTAGGAACAGCGAAAAAAGATAATTCTTTTTCTTTAAACAGCAGCATCACGAAAGTGTCAAGGCTGTACCAAGGGAGCTGATGAGGAACTGAGCATAAAATAAAAAGAGAACTTAAAGAGAGGCAAAGAAAGACAAAGTCAGCTTATAGGGAATTCACAGACCAGGAAAAATACCTCATGACAAACCGCCCGAGGAGGAAGTGGGGATACTTAAAGAGATGCTGATGTTTTCAGAGACAGAAGCAGGAAGAAGAAAAGATTGAAAGTTGAGAATCTGAATCCCTGAAGGGAACATTAAGCTAAAAAAGTCTATTCAAGCACATTAAGACAGAGCCTATTTGTACATTCTGCAGCTGAAGCAAATATTCAGAACCAAGGAAGATTACTACTATTTAAAAAGTTGTAAAGACAATCTTATATAGACTTGTCAAGTTAGACAAGAAAAGACAAGACCAAGAAAATGAGGATTTTACTGTTCAAGTTTTTAAGTTGATGTGCTAATCACACCCACACCCCCTCCAATTCCTTCCTCTTCAGTAGAGCAACTGGCTAAGTTATAGCGTGAGGCAAGTTTCCCAAATGGTCACGCTTTTACCTGAAGGAACATTTTATTTCCTGTATATTTTATGTTAAGTACAAATAGACTTATGTTACAAGGATCCTCTAGCGCTTCTGTGATGAAAGACTCCAAGATTAACTGTTACTTCTCTCTGCTGCCCCCAAGTATTACCTAAGAATACTTGAAGACATACATGTACATGAACTCCTGCCTTACAGTGCACAAAAGAGAATCAATCTTGATCCAGAGAAAATGAAAGAAAATACCCTAAACCAACCCATCACTGTGTCTCTGATTGCCAATATCAAGCTTGTTTCATAGAAATACACTATGAAATTATAAATTCATTCCCATCTTCATCCCTCAATCATACCAAGAAGACAAGGCACATCTTGTCTTATCAAAAGCAGGATACCCTGGTAGCAAGGGTGAAAGCTGGGGGCACAAGTAGTGCACTCCTCAACCCCACTGGGGAAGAGGAAAGCTTGAATAAAGGAACATCCAGTTCCATACAGTGGATTAATATCTTGCTCCTGGGTTTGTAGGCAGGGATTTGGCTTCTATGAACACAGGACCTCTGGAGCAAGGACTACTAAGCAAGAATGGGATCATTTGACAAAGTGATACATGAAAATTTTTACCAAACTCTAGTGAGAGGGGTTTTTCTTGATGCATGTGATCAATTAAATGACTAAGGGAAATCCTGGGTCATATCTGACACTCAATGAGAAGCATCTGCACAATGGCAAGGGCAGCCTTGACCAGAGTGACCATGAGACTGAGAAGTTAAAAATACCAAGAGGAATGAGCAGGATCAACAACAGTATTACAATCCTGGAATTCAAAGAGCAAATTTTAGCCTCCACAGGGACCTGCTTGGCAGCATCCCATGGGAAACTGCTCAGGAGAGCAAAGGGACCCAGGAAAGCTGACTAATGTTTAAGGTCAGCATTGTCAGAGCACAGGAACAGTTCATCCTACTTTGCAGCACGTCAAGGTAGCACAGCAGAAGGCCAGCACAGATAAACAAGGAGAGTCCCTGACAGACTTCAGGTACAAAAACGAAGGACACAGGAGCTGAAAGGAGGGGCAGCTATTCAGGAGAAATACAAAGGCACTGCCTGCATAGCTAGGAATAGTGTCAGCAATGCTTAGCTGGAGTTCAAGCTAGCAAGAGAGATCAAGGGCAGGAAGAAGAGTTTCTGCATGTATACTGCTAGCAAAAGACTAAGGGGAGCATTGTCCCACTGCTCAGTGATGCAGCAGACCTAGTAACAAGCAGCAGGGCAAAGGCTGCAGCACTCAGTGCCCTTTTTGCATCAGTTTTCATTAGTAAGTCCCAATTATAAGCCAAGAACAAGTGCTCATATGGGGATCAATTCTTTCTGAAGTCCTTCAAAGAGGAAATATTTTCATCCAGTATCTGTCATTTACTACATGCGAGTGCATAGCACGCAGTCTTGTCACCTTAAAAAACAACTCTTCCTTATTGATGTTTTGGTATAAAATTTGTTTGTAGAAGTGAGGTCATTGATTAAATAGAGCTTCTATTCACATAAAAGCATGCCCAAGACAGTTTTCTATATTAAAAAAGAAATAAATCCATATTTGTTAAAAGCATTTCACAGTTCTAAAAAGGTGATCTGTACCTGCCAATCTGTTGCTCAAGAGACGCATGCAATGTAATGATATAATGTAATTTCCTATTATTTTACCTTATTTCCATTATTAAGCTATTCTTATCCCAACTCTCAGGTTATATCTTTTTCCTGACTCCCCTCCCCACCCCACAGGGGCAGGCAGGGAATGAGTAAGCAGCTGCATGATACTACTTGCCAGATGGGGTTAAACCACGACAGTCCGCACGTTGGTGTGTTCAGTTTCGGGCCCTATTGCGTTCAGAGTATAGACATTTGGCAGAACACCAAATGTGAAAAGAAATCCAAAGCTAGCCAACGATTAATTGAGCTCATATGGAAAAATTACCAATTGGTATTTCCATATGAGCTCAATTAATCATTGGCTAGCTTTAGATTTTACTGCTAATGCAGTAAGTGAATTTATCAACAGCAATTCTGGTTCTGTACTTCTGCTGCTTCAATAAATCTCACTATTCTTGAATTTGTAATCATGGAAGTTCTTATCTAATGTGACTGGACATATAATGTCAAATTGGTTATAATCAGAAAATCTTGCTAATCTTGCTAATCTTGCTGCACCCAGCCCCTCTGATCTCTGAGGACTGCCTGGAATGCAAGGTGGGTTATTTGCTGTCAAATTTCTATACTCATAATGCAACAGCAACCTCACTACAGGGAAGATGCTGAGGTGCTGGATGTGTCCAAAAAACAGCAACAAGACTGGTGAAATGTCTAGAGAGTAAGTCCTGTGAGAAGCAACTGAAGGAACTGGGGCTGCTTAACTTGGAGAAAAAGAGGCTCAGGGGAGACCTTATCGCTCTCTACAACTACCTAAAAAGAAAGATGGAGCAAGATGAGTGAGGGTCTCTGTTCCCAAGTAAAAAGTCATGGGACTAGAGGAAATGGCCTCAAGTTGCACCAGGGAAGGTTTAGACTGGAGATTAGGGATAATACCTTCCCCAGAGGGTGGTCAAGGCTGCCCAGGGAAGTGGTTGAGTCACCATCCCTGGAGGTATCTAAAACGTGTAGATGTGGCACTTAGAGATATGGTTTAGTGGTGGACTTTGCAATGCTAGATTAACGGTTGGACCCAATGATCTTTGAGGCCTTTCCCAACTTAAACAAATCTCCGATTCTATTGCCAGGTTAAAACCAGGTAATTTTTATTCAGATATTATTGGAGAATCACCAATATTTATTCAAACCTTTCCATCCATCACAGAAAAAACAGGAACTTTCTGTACAAACAAAATAACACTATTGCAGGCCTTATTTCTTGCTGTTACTGCAACGACTAATACGCCACTGGGAAAGGAATCCTCTTGCTGTAAGTGATTTGTGTTAGCTTAACTTGCTTGATAGTGCATTTATATGAGATTTGCCTCATTATTAATTTCCTGTGCCTCTACCATTTCTATATTGATTACCTAGTATCACTGTAATAATTCATTTGTTTACATATATATGCTTTTAGAAAGCATGCTTAAAACTAAAAGGCCCAAATTCTTCCGATCTTAATATATACATGCCCATTTAGTGTTATAAAACTTAGTCCCAGCATCCAAAATAGCTGCTCCAGCACTGATTCAGACTGAGGCACTGACAAGGACCAACAAACTTTTCCAAATGGACAAGCCCACCCCATGTTAAATATTCTGCTTCTTGACATTTGCTTTCAATACAAGCAGACAAGCTATATACACAGCAGAGAAATCCTGCCAACAGCAAATCAGATGTCCAAATCAAAGTTCTGTAGCAACGCACGTCTCTGGCAGGGGCCAAAAGATTTTGTGGACATGTGAGAAAGACTCAGGTTTAACTTCTTGTCAAGTCAGAAAAATCATTGGCCAAATACAATTCATTCCGACTCATCTTCAGATATAATTAGCTTGTTGGGTTTGGCTGGGTTTTTATTGACACATGCCACTGATTAAAATCTAGAAGAAGAATGCTATGAAAATAACAGTAGTATGAAACTCTCTCACATTTCCTTCTCTTTTTTCCAGAGAATAACACATTTTATCACAGAACTTAAACAATACCAGTTGAGCTTGAAATGGAAGAGAAGTTAGACATTGGCCTTCTGAACATGGATCGATTTCAACTCTCTAATTTCCTTTAAGTGTTTTGGCTCACACAGCTCACTGAGCAGTTAAGCATCAGTTCTGTTCCATAACTGGATGGCTCTGACCCTGGGGAAGAATACAAAGTTGTACTTTCTGAAGATTACTGACACTGACAACATTTCCATTGTAAATATAAACTTGCACAGGTGCAAAAGGCATAGAGTATGTCACCAAATGTAAAAAAATCAAACAAAGTACTAACAACAACAAAAAAAAACCCCCACAAAATAACAAACATATCCCAAGGAGTAAGGAAGAAACAGCCACCACTTAAACAATAGTAATCTCAAGGGAAAATCTGAGATGCTATGAGCTTGCAATTGCCCTACCCTTTCCTCCTCATCTGAGGATCCATGTTGGGTTTACACATTTTCTAGCATGCTTGAAATTTTGTTCCTTTTCTGAGATGCATCCAAACTTCTCATACATGATGTGTTTCACAAACATTTGTACCATGTTCTTTGTTCCCTTTATTATCCCTGAAATCAGTTTTAATTCAGATACCTGGCAGCACTCTTTTAATGATTGAGAGTAACTGAGAACTCCTTGTAGCACAGACATCTTTACTATCATCCCATACCTTTACTCCCCCATGATGCATTTTTATTCTAGCCTCACAGATAGCTCATTCTACACCATCTAACTGTTTGTTGGTAGCATTTTCTAGGAACACCATTTGTATTATTATCACACAAATGTATATAAATAAGCAAAAGTTGGAAGAAAGAAGGTAACAGTCACCTGGTCAATAGACAAGTACTGCCACAACTAAACAAACTAAAGAAAGAAACTGCAGACAGGCAAGACAAGACCTGAGACCCATGTTCTTAGCTCACCATAAGCTCTGGCCTGCTAATACCAACACCACCACCCAATTCACCAGACCATGAGGTTCACTGTATAATTTTATATTATCTTAAAAGACAAGCATTAAGTTCTTCATTATTATCATATTCATCTTTATGTTAGCAGAGACCAGCAGATCTAACTACAAAATTTTACTGTTACTGGAAGTTAATCACAAAGAAATATAAAAGCTGACTGAAAAAATATCAACTTGGAGTATCTTATGTTTCCTGGTATTCCTGAGAAATGGCAACCCCAAGCAAATTAGCAGCGTAGTAGAGCATCAGCAAAAGAAATCTCTAGACATGAGAACTAAGAAAATACTGCAGTGTGGGGGCTTTTTTTTCTCCTTTCTCCTGTTAAGAGATCTCTGTCATAGACTGAGATCTCCAAAGACCAGCTGGCAAATTAAACAAACATTTACTGTTCTCCTTTCAGAACCATTTACCATTATTAGGAATGAAACCAATGCTATGTCCACTTAAAAGATCTTTTACCAAATATAACTAAGACTTAGCTAGGTCGAGAAGTCTGTTATAAGGGAGTTTAATATTGAAATTGTTCCTAATGCAATTAGTACTTGCAGAGTATGCTTGAAAAATATATAAGCTGAAAAACTTAAAATTGCAACTATATTAAATTTTCATTTCAACCGTACTGTCTTAAAAATTTACTTGTAGCCATGATTTACTTCAGGACAGTGGATTTTGCATGGTCAGCACATGAGCATTCTCTTTTTTAGATTCAATGTAGTATCTCAAAGCATCCACACTCTCAACTGCCTGGGCCTCAAAGATACACACGAATATAGATCTAGTGATTCCTTTCCCAGAAACAGCTAACTCCGCCTCCTCAACTTCTCAGTATTTCCTAAAGGCCCTGTACCCTATATACCCACCATGGCCCTGCAATGGCACACAGATTTTAACTCATCATGCTTATTCCCCATGCTGCATGCAATAGTGTGGATGCATTTCAGAGAGGCATCCCAGCACACTGATTTCCCAGAAAGGCTCTGGGGGATTTCTCCATTATGATGCTTGGTAGACACTTCCCTGACCATATGCAAATACCAGAGATGACTCTGCTTAAGCCCCATTTTCCTTATAACTTTCTGTCATATCACTCCATGCACTCTGCTTGTCAATCATAGAATCGTAGAATCATAGAATAATTAGGGTTGGAAAGGACCTCAAGATCATCTAGTTCCAACCCCCCGCCATAGGCAGGGACACATTTCACTAAACCATGCCACCCAAGGCTCTGTCCAACCTGGCCTTGAACACCGCTAGGGATAGAGCATCCACAACTTCCTTGGGCAATCCGTTCCAGTGCCTCACCACCCTAACAGTAAAGAACTTCTTCCTTATATCCAATCTAAATCCTGTCCATCACACTCTCACAGAGCTGCTGGTAACTATCTCCATATCCTTTCCCATCATCCCTATTTTAAAGTGTTATTTAGAAACTCATAATAAAAGTAATACATTGAAACTCCTAATTAAAACAAAAAAGAAAAGAAAATGTTAAGGCTGTACTGGAGTCCAAATGGGAGTAAAAAATTTTCTTGAAGCAGCTTTATACCAATGTCATACTACTGATTTTATGGAGACAACACAGTCTCACCTGTGCAAGAAGTCCACTATTACAGAATCCCAGCCGGGTTTGGGTTGGAAAAGACCTTAAACCTCATCCAGTTCCAACCACCTGCCACGGGCAGGGACACCTTCCACTAGAGCAGGTTGCTCAAAGTCCCATTCAACCTGGCCTTGAACACTGCCAGCGAGAGATCCACAACTTCTCTGGGCATTCTGTGCCAGTGTGGTCTGACACATCTACTTAAAGTAAGTCACATGTTTCTGAATTTTAGTCAAAGTAAAACCTAGGGCTTTTCCACTGCCATAAGTACTTGACCACAGAATGCAGTTTGCTTCCCCATTTTTCATCTCACTAACCTACAGAATCTTATCTGCTTCACTGTTTCTGTTGCACCTCCTCTTGGGAAAGGAATGTTCTCTAATTCCTTCAGCTGACACCACCACAAGGCCTTGCTTCCTAGTTTTACAGAAAATATTTCCCCAAGAAAACTATGTTACCAACAACACAGCATCAATTACTAGGTATGAGGTTCTGAACCCAAGACAGCCACCTACTTCCTACTCAGTGAGAGTCCTCTGGTTAGTATGTTTGTTTCATTTATGCATAATCTTGGTGAAGAGTAAGTTTCAGAATCAACTCTGCATTTGGTTTCTGTGTTTGGCATCAAGCAGCTAAAATTGAAGACGTAGGCACTTAAAAGACGGTGTGAAATCGAGCTGGGCACTGCAGAAACCACACTTTTTAACTGACGAACCCTACTCTTTCCCTCGTCAAAGAAAAGAAAGAAGAGGAAGGAAAAAAAATAAAAATCAATGCTATTATGTCTTTTATGATATTTGAAACCTGCAGGGGATAAAACAGGAGTAATAATACCCATTTAGCTGTACAAATAAAGTATGCTATAAAGCATTAAGTGACATTATTTTAATTGACTAGCAGAGTGATTAATCTTCCTCTAGATACCATTTCCTGTGAGACAGATATTCCCTCCTTAACAAATATGATGCTATTGATGTGGACACACAAGATACTAGATCTGGCAAGAAACAATAATGGAGTACTTTATAATTAATTAATACATACCCTTAGACTTGATATAAAGGAGCCAGAAACACTCAGTTGTTCTTCAAGGCTCTCTCACAGGACAATGCTTTTACCATCCAAGTATGCCTTATGGCAAGCATTAATTTATATTGGCAGGCAGGAAGCTTTGGAAGAGAGCCATTTGTCAGCTTTTCAAATACAGGCATACGTCATGATACTATAGCAGCAGGTATGTAAAAAGAGCAGTTTGGGTGTCGGAATGAAGTGATCTTTGTTTTCACGTTTCTAACATGCATCCAGTGGCAACAATCAAGGCTGCTTACAGATCTCACTAGCATTTAAACTAAATTCCCTTAGAGTTTAAGTTGTAACTTTTTAAGTTGTAATGTTTAGCATTAAGTTATGTAATTTCTGATCCTGGACTATAACTCCATGTTAATTTCTCTCATATAAAGAAGTAAGAAATCCTCAAGAACTACTATTAAATCTGGCACCCAGCAGATTTCTTAATTAGTTTAGCAGATCTCCAAATTTTTATTCTACAGATTGGCCTAGAGGCAACAGTATGTTTTAATATCTTGGTGGAAGAGTACTCTTGTCAACATCTGCAAATTCAAAACTTAGAAGAAAATGACTTGGAAAAAAAACTGCCATTCCACTGTTATATATAGTAGCCAAATTCCTATTTAATCACCTTTGCCTTGTCAGGTCATCTCTTGACTTGTGTATTTACGTTTGCCTAGGGCTCTGTCTAGCTTAGAAATCATTACATTTTTACTCAATTGCCAAGAAGAGCAGACAGATGCACATTAAGACCCTAACAGTAATACAAAAAGAAATTTACTTTTGCTTCTGTGACTAACAATTAATCGTTCCTTCTTTGGGATCCATGGATACAGGATTCATGAGAAGCAAATAAAATTAAAACCATGAAACAGATCAACCGAGATGGAAGCATCACACGGGTAGATTTAAGGCAGCAATATGTAAGACACTATATCGATAAGGGACCTTATTCAAGAGGTCCCTAAATACAGATCAGCTCCAACTCAGTTCGCCAGTAATTTCCCTAATTTAATTAGGGAGCAATAAGAATTTCAAGTTCCTGAAGCTTTAATTGAGTAAAGCTTTTGAATAATGCTGAGCTTTTCAATTTATGCATAACAAATGTGAAACATAATTAACCCGTTTCAGCTGTTCACAGCTTCTCCTGTTCCTAACCCATTTGTATTAAAAAAAGGTAAGAAATCTTGCTATGCTTTAATGTACAGATATGTGCTTTAATAAATTTGCTCATAACATTCTCTGCCTTTCTGACTATTGTGCTGCCGGTTCTAACTGGGATAAACATGCGTTTTACAGTTGGGACTTATTATTCGGTCAGGTAATAGCACAGTTTCAGATTCACAGACAACAGCAATCTTGTAGCCTGGAAGTTATTAGCTTATGGCATACTGTATGACCACTTCCACCATCACACAGATGGAAAATAGTAGAAGGCACACAAGAAGAAAAGAAATTGCTATGTAGTGAGAAGCAAAGGTAATCAATAACTCTAAAAATAGAATATCAAGATTAGCATTTTAAACTGACTTGCAATTCCTCTTTACATTAATGCAGTTCCTTCTCTTCCTCCTTTTCCTCCTCCACACACACAGAGGTAAAAGCAATAAACATCTTCAGTAATTTAGGCTAATATTAAATTCAGTATTTGTTTCAAGATTTGAAGTTTTAGCAGTAGAATTAATAGCTATCAATCCCACAGAGGAACAGTTTCTTTTCAAAAGACTACCAGCTTCATTTGGGGAATACTTTATTGTGTTCTAGCTAATAATTTAACATTTCAAAAAACGGACTTTGAAATGAAATATGATTTTAGAGCACATTAAGGTTGATTTAAAAGTTCTCTGAGGAACAAACATTCTACTTATGACTGTTTAACATAGTGCGATATCATGAAATTATAAATGGAAGATTAAAATGTAAATTATAAAACATCTATTAAAAATACATCCATCTAGATCCTGTGTTTCGGGGAATGTGTTTCAACTTGATCTAAAAATTAGTTTAGAGTCCAGAGTCACCAGACACCTTATGAAATCATGTATGGAAAGTGTGAAGAAAGTGTTTAAGAGTCCGACTCACAAATTTCATTGCATGCAGTACCATGGCTGCTCTTCATATGGTATCCATAGCAGGGAAAAATAAAACATTATCTTTTCTAGACTCATCATTATTCTGCCTTTAGTAATTACCTAATAGAAGCAAGATTTCACCAGCTTTCAGATAGCTACCGTGGAGGGGGAAATCAGGCTAAAGGTAGGTATGTGCACCCAACGCTACAGAAGATGTTAACCAAGGAACTTGGAAGAGAATCACGGTAGTTAAAGATGCATTATCAGTGAAAAACAAGTAAAGTTTTACAGTAGCATAAGGGTGTGAGCAGGCAGTCCAGCTTGGGACGACACAGAAAAACCCATCTGTGTGTTCTGCTCTTTCCATAAGCCAGCACCATGCTGCAAAAAGGAAGTCCAAGGTGCTTGGTGTGTTCTCCAACAGAGATATCTTGTTTAAATAATAAAAGACATTAAGTTCAAACCAGCAACAGATGACAAAATGCTTATGCAATTGTGGAGGATTGCAGATGGAACCTCAGAAAGGTGCCATTACTTTATCTTAGTGTTACATTATTGTAATACAACAAAAACAAACATTACATTTCACCTCATGATAAAATTGACAAGGTTTCTGCATCTCTCCAGGCACAGTCATCTTTAAAGCTGTGGTTGGGAAAGTTCCCTCCTCATTTTGTAGTCACCCTTCTTTATGCTACACAACTGCATAGTCCTGTTAGACACAGGCAGAGATACAGGCCAAAATCTTGTTCTGGTCTGAATAATGAGACTAAAAGGCTCATTACTGCATGACCCAAGACTTAAATCAAACAAAAAAGCCCAAACAAAAAATACAGAAGTCCAGCTGTTCCGTTACAGTGTGCATTAATGTTTAAACATCTACAAAAATATAACAGCTAAAGAAGTTCCCAGGCAAAAGATTTCAGCTTCCTTAGCTAAGGCATGCATTGCCAGTCCATGCTATGATACGGGTCAGACCTTACTAACCAGATAGGTTGAAAGCTTTAGTAATTTGCAAATGAAATAGGTAAGAGCCCAGCACTCCAACCCAGCTCTAACTTAAACTAACAGTTGGCCACTATCCAATGGTATATCAAAGGAAACTTGGTACGCAATGGGTAATGTTTTTTCATTTTACAGATGAATACACTTGTTATTCCTTACAGCTGGGTTATTCAGATCTAAGTTTAGGTTCTGGGGAGGACACAAAGTCTGTGTTGTGTTTCTGAAGAGCCCTTTGAATTTCTTCTGCATTCCCTTGTACTGAATGAGGTATGCTGAACTCCCCCTTTGAAATCCACTTCTCTTATTGTTTCCTTCAGCAAACAGTTGGTAATAAGAGATACCACAGTTTCCTTTCATACGTTTGAAAGTATTACTACTGGTACTGAACAAGCAGAAAGAAATAAATATTGATGGAAAGCTTTTTTTTCCTCTGTTTAACCAGACTTAAAACCTTTTTGCTCTTGTTTCATGAAAACAAATTGATACTGACCACAGAGCAAAATGAGAGATTCCTCACTGGGAAAGGTGAAGAGCAACGCTTTTTTCAGTGTGGTGATAACAGGCAGCACAAACTAAATGTGTTTGCTTCATCTTTAACTGTTCATTTACTTGATTAATCATGTTAACAGCTTCAGTGGATGAGTTTTAAGCAAAATGCAATCTTATTACATTCAGAACATATCTGATCACATTCCAATTCTATTTTACATGGTTCTGCAATATAAATCTGAATTTATTATGCTTTCCTGCTTCTGGAACTTTCCTACAGGGACAGAAATACACTCAAGCTTTGCTGAAAGATTTTCTTATACCCAGATGCTATCATCTAAGCAGTGCAGAGCCACTACAGATCTTGTATGTAGTCTTCTGAAGAACAGTGGGCCTGAACAAGTTCAATAGTACGTGATGTACTGAAGACTATCAAGGGAGCCCATTCACTGTGAGCAAAGCAGAGCAGAAGACAGCTGCTACTTTTTTGTATGCAAGATTCAGAGCAAATACTGCAAAGCATACAGTAAAACCAGGCAGAGTGCTAGTTCAGGACTAGTCACTTGTTATACCACAAGGTCATTTTCCCTTTGTACTTTCCTTTTAAATAGTGGGGGGGAAAGGGAAAAAAAGATGAATTGAGAAAGACGACAGCCATTTTCATGACTTCAGGTGCTCTAGAAATGCAAACATAGCAACTTTGAAAAGACATTGCTGCATTTAAACTGTGACAAAGTGATGAGGTTAGTCCTACAGGGGATAGTCACGTGAACCTTCAAGCTGAAAAAGCTTTAAAAGATTCCAAAAGAGATTGATTAAAAGATACAGCTGTTTACAGAATAGACTCTGTATAAGAAACCTGGGTAAAACATGAGAATTCAAATGAGTACCAAGAATGCAAACATGAAAACAGCAAACTTTAATCTGAATATGTTTACCTATTATCAAGCAGGATGCTAAATGGTTGAGGTTTGGGTTTTTTTAAACAACTATTTAATAGATTAAGGAGTCAAATCAGCAGTTTCACAGCTAGTGGTAAAAACAGACAAAGTATTTAAGTGACATAATGTCGTAACAAAGATGAATATCATCCTGAACTCTAGATCAACCCATCATATCAAGAAATAAAGGATTTGTTTAAAATAGAAACAGTAAATTCAGACAATCAAGACTAGCGATGGCATGGGAAGCAGCAAGAAAAGCAAACAAAAGCTTTTAAGACTGGCAATACATAAGACAGAAATGGGAATGAACAAAATAGAAAGTAGGCTGCACTTCCTTCTTTCCAACTTCTGAGTGCTAAGTCATACCTGAGCAATTTTTATTTTTGAGATAGTAAAATTCTGCCCCTCTTACACTGGTCTCGTATTTTAAATGCAAAATACATTGCCCATATCCTCTTCTGTTTAGTCATCTCTTGAGAAACAGTCTGCAAAGACACCATGTAGTAGACCTACATTTTAGGAAATTGCTACAGCATTACAGAGGCAGAAGCTTTGCTCCATGCTTTATTCTCTTGCTCTCCATCCCAAAATATTTCACTGCCCACAGACATTTCTTTCCAACAGACGTATCTCATGGGAATGCAATTGCAAAGGGAAAAAAAAATAGTTTAAAATGTACTATGCCTCTCTGATTAAAATTAGACTTGCACATGTAAAGATCTAAATATGATGCATATGTCTCTGCATCTCTACTCCCACGTGTGTGCCCATGATAGTAGTCAACCTTCACAGAATGTGTGTGTGATGAGAATGTGTAGCATCTGTCAGATGCTACAGAGTTTAGCTACATGAAACTTCCTAAGAGTAGGCCCAAGAAGAAAGCAGTTCGACAATGTTTTAAGGATGCTTGTGTGATGTACCTAGATCTTTTCATCTAAGACGGTTTGGTTTTCAGTTCTCTTTTGACTGAACAGTGGAAAAACTGTTCAGGGTGGATTAGCCATTCATCAGTTCAAAACAAAGCAGCTAAGAGCTTAAAGTACTAGCAATGACAGATCAGAAATGAAAATTCCAAGTTTGTTACATCAATCCCTTCAATTTCTCTGCTAGAGATGCTGAAAAAAAAAAAAAAAGAAAAGAAATTAGGTCAGTCAGGCCTTTCCAGCTTCTACCATCCATCTGTTTTGCTGCTTTTTTAGTTTTCCCTCCCATTTAACTTATAAATTAGGCTACAAGCATACATTTTGATTCCAAAGACCCATCAAAAATGCCACAAAGATGGGTTAAATATATACATATACATATATTCTCATCTAAGTACTGCCGTACTGTATTATGACTTTACAGCAAAGTAGATTATTCTCAAAGTCAACAATTTTTGCATATAAACATCTCCAATTAAAAGACACCTGAATGATGTTCTTATGCCCAGATTCAGTTCTACATGCACAGATGTGTTTCCTATGTATTTATACCCAAACTGAAGCCAGGATCAAATACCTGAGGAAGTTATTTACTCCTCCCTCATTACTCTTTTTTCCTAAAGCTTAGCCATAGTGCTATAGCGAGGAAATTGTATCGAAGACTTCACTTGTGTATGCTTGTGTCAGTTCAGGAGCAGTACAACTGGATCCCAACACAAAAGCCAGACCTTCTAAGTCCAGCTAATTGTAGAAAAGGCACTATGCTGGCATCCCACTGTTCTCACCACAGGAATTCTAGCATGTGACTGAAGCCAGTGCATGACTATTCCTTGCAATTGACCCAAATAGTAATGCTGTGGTATTCAGCAGGTAGTAAATAAAAAAATAAATTCATAATGAAGTTTAAAGTGCAACATATGCTACAGAAACGGTGACAGTCACACAGTCAATAACAACAAAAGATATCTGCAAGTTAACTGTTCTGTTGTTAAATTTTCTCCTAGGTGTTTCTTTGAGTTTTGTTGTGAAAGACAGAGGCATCTGTGCAAATACAGTTAAGTACTGGCATTCATACTGTACTTTCATGGGAGTACTACAACTAGACAGTGGTCTGCATAAAAGAATCCCATCACATTTAGTTGAGCAGCAGTAGATTTTAAAAGAAAAAAAAAAAAGGATATTTCTGAAGGCTACGCATTAGGATAAAGGCCTGGGAATTCTGATAATATTCTTCACTTGAATTGGATAATATAGGTCCTTGAGGGAATGCAAAATTCAGTTACATGCACATTGGAATACAATTCTGATGGGAAGAGCTGCAGAACCAAATAAATGTAGCCTCTCCATCCCCCACTTGTTACTTTGTCAGTAACCACAATCAAAATGCATCCTTTTTCACTGCATCTGTGGACTAATCCAATATGAAATTACACAAGAAAACCTTCCCTCTTCCTCATATTTACATCAAGAAAAGTCTTAATGAAGTTCATTAACCACTTTATAAAAACAGCAACAAAAACTATGTCTGAAAGTGACTAATAAAAACTTCGTACAGACATCTGTGAGATCCAAATGTCATAATGAAGTCAGTACATCCAAAACTCCCTACAGAGGTCTAACTGATTGTGTATACAAACAAGCAAAGAAATACTCGTTTGTCTCTTTCTGTCCAGCAGCTTTTTGAGTCTAAACCCAAGTATATTTCCCAACTAAAAATACTTTAAAACTGCAAGGACACTCAAGAAATAACAACAGGATAACATGAACTAAACTTTACTAGATGATAGGATAAGAGCATAAGAGATTTTTTTTTCTTTATTGCTTATTGGCAGCAATTCAAATACTATTAAATTCAGATACTATCTTGCTACATTGCAGGGAAGTTTTGTATGGATACAATACACAGACTGTAATTTGTTGCTCCCCAATTTCTTTTTGGCTGTTGCAAATAGCCTCATTTATGTTCTTTGCTCTTGTTTCAGAGAACTGAGTATTGCATTGAACATGCAGCCTCTTTTTTTCTGGTTAATGAACGTTAGCTACTATCCTGAATAGAGAAGAGGGAGGGAGAAGGATGAGTCACAAGATAGTAAGAATGCTGTAACCCAAAGACGAACATAGGCTAAGTGAGAATATTCATGTAGCAGTAGAAGAAAATTTAGTAGTTTCCACTAGCATCAGCAATGCTTTAAGATGCTAAATGGCAGATTACTTAAGTCCAAACAGAAAACAGGGACAAATACAAGTCCTTCTTCTGTGGTTTAAGAGCATATTTGAACATCTAATTGTACTTCAGGCAAAAAGGATATGTTGTTTCAAGAAAAAGAGGTGGGAGGGAAGGCACACAAACGAGTTCATTTAATCAGGCCAGAACACAGAACTCTGAGAAGACTTCTTGCCTAATGCATCATGAAATATTTCAGTCAGGGGCTAGCCCTGCCATTTACTGGGACTTAATTCAAACACATTTCACATTTTGAGGAATTTCCTTTTACTCAGAGTACTTTATCTCAGAGTTATTAAAGTAAATGAGGGAAAAGTAGTATCTCAAACAGTTAGTTGGAAGCAGGGAAAAAGCTGAACCAACACACAGAACCCATCTTACCTAACAAGCCAGCCTTGTCCAACACAAGGTTACTTTCACATTATACATATTATTTATATTGCAATAACCATTGATAGCTTTATCTGTGGACCAAGACATCACTATGCAACACTCCGGACAACACAAAACAGATAAGCTCTTGCCACAAAGTATTTTCCATCTTTTTATAACAGATGTAAAAGGTAAGCACTAAAATATGAACCTTTTTCTCCTGTAAGGTATTAAAAACTATTCATAAAAGCTAACCAGATTATCCTCCTCTCAAGTCACAAAATCCTTTGCCTTCTCTGCCACTGCCACCTGCCCACAGAGAAGTGCAATCTACCATAATAGACCCAACATATATTAACAAAGCACCATGCCTCCATTTCATCAGGAAAAAAACAAACCCAAAAAACCTCATACATCACCTGTACATACTGTCTTGGAAGGAAACAAAATTCTACTTCACCTGCCAGCAATAAAAAAGATAAAAATGCAGAAATTGTTCTGTGGATGGTTTTTATCAGTACAAAGAACTCCTAAATAGAGAGGGAGGTAACAGGTCTACCTTTTGCCGTATCAGAACTGCAAAAGTAAATACCAACAAATCAACAGATGCTGGGATGTGGGGTGTAAAAACAGTTAATCCAATGGCTTAGGAGCTATCCACTTCGTTGTTACTTCAAATGTAAAAGATTCTCTCCATCAGAAGAGTGGCGAAAGACTTGCAGTTTGGTTGGCTCTCAAACCCACCTTGCTCAAGTGCCTCCTCAAATTCAAAAACATGCTACAATTGCTGGCAAAATATTTTCACCTTCTCTGTGTGTGGCAGTGGCATGTGTGCGTTACAGCTTTCTCAAAATTTCAGATAAAAAACCATGTTCTTAATCTTATACCATGTCCGTTCTATTACCAGCAGCCCTCAGTCCCATGAATAGAAAAAGCATTAAAATCATATGCCAGACTGAAGGGGTCCTCTCCTAAAATTATATTACTGTTAAGAAAATCTAAATATTCTTATTTCATGATTACGAATACAAGGCCAATGAAAGTCTTTGGGAGTCACATGATTAGCCTCAGTAACACCACTGAGCTACTGGATGAAGTCAGAGCAGAAAGGACATTCTTCTGTTTTTTTCCCTTACAGGGACAGGACACCAGGAGCAACTATGTCAAATGTGATGACACCTGCGACTGACCTGTTTGTCAGTACACTGCTATTCACACTGTAGCTCAAACTTGCATTATGCGGTCATGATCATTCATCTCTGCGGCTAAAATTAACTGTTTAGTTATCTGATAAGGACTATGAGCAAAGGCAAACTAAGATCTTTGGGTTCCTTTAACAGCAGTCAGGGGAACTCTGTAAGATCTGCAATTTCCACCTACATATGGAAACAGAGAAATGGTTGGATGTGTTAATCGTAGCACTGGTTGTTAAATATCTGCTTTGACAGAGTGTTATACTATCATTTTTGCCAGAGCTTTAAGAGTTGCATCTACACTACTAAGTGGAGGCAACTGTGAGCAGACAGGTCTTCTGGACGTGCTCTCTGAGCAGTTTAAGTGCTACAAATTCAAAAGAAAAGAAAAGAAAACAAAAATGTCTATTTTGGGATCAGTCTCTCATAAGAGAAAAAAAAAAAAAATCAAACAACAGTACAGCATCGTAAGCCTTATCCTAAACAGGAATATTAAACTGGGAATACAGGAATTGTCACCGGCTGTCACAAGCCTCTTCCTTTATACTGCTACCACATGCCTCAGTTTCTTAGGCCTTTAATTACTTGGTTTAGTCTTAAATCAAAAGAAACACAAAAATTATACAAAAATTATTAATCCCGACTTCTAATTTCATTTCTTTCCTTATTCTCTCCTCATTCTCTCCTCATTCCCTACTAACTCCTGTACCATCACAGGCCTTAAACACAGATACTAAGTATATGAAGGTTTTCTTACTTCAGGAATTTCACCCAATTCCTGCAAAGTAGTGGCAAAACCTTTCCTTCTGCTCTTGCTCCACTGAGTTTTATTAATTCCCGTAGTTAGCTACTACTATGAAGAAAACTTTTTTTTTCAGCAGTTTGTCTCCCAAGAGAAGCATTTTATTTAACTGCTATATTACATGGAACATCCTTGCTCCTCAGGTAAACATGAAGCCAGGGCCTCATTGATTCTAAAGATTTGCTTAAAGCAGCAGTGTGTGCATCTTTTTATAAAGACAAGCATTATATACTGGACTCTCATTGTTGTCCAGGGTTAGAGCTCCAGCTGTGGTCAGTGAAAGAAAGATTCAGACAGTCTAGTCCACATACTCAAAAACACACCCTCATGTTTTCCAACATTACCACCTTAACCTCTTTTCAAGACATGGTTGATACTATAAACAAAATCAGGATAGGGATGTTTGAGAGCACAACTTGCATCGAAGCATAATCACGATTTTACTTTTAGGGAGGTGTATCTGCCGGAAATCTTGTCTTGATAGTGTAGATAACCAGAGACTAATGAGCTTTTTCTGTAAGATCCCGTGATACTGCAAAGTGAATTCATGCCAGGATCAGTCTTCCACACTGTAACTTAGCTGCAATATCTAAATAATCCATAAATACCTGCCATCAAAGAAATATAGAAGATGCAGATACCTGATGACAGCACATCATGATGACAGCACATTATGCATACCTACTTTGCTGGTGCTGTGGGTTGTGCGGAGGCTATGATAAAGATTGTCTTACATCTTTCTTCACCCAAGTGAACACTTAAATTCTCTCTAATGATTTACTTGGCCCCTGAGCTCATATAAACATTTTCATTAGAATACAGTATATGAAATGCATTTTGGCAATATTCTTTCAAATATGCTAATTATAAGAGCACTGTAAGGTGAGAAAGGAAGAAAAAAAATCCTTGCAGTAATCTCAGGTGCTTTACAGTTGTGCTCAGAAACATGGAATAGATTTTCTAGAGGACAGAACGCTGCTGTGCTTTTCACTGTAAATCTTTAGGATCAACCACCATACTAAAGAATTACTCCTCAGAAACTGTCACTAGTGTTTTAATGTTATGATAGCCTTTGAGCTTCGTACTACCAGGCAAAGGATTCTGAATTGTTGTCTTGCCTTTCTAAAGCCAGATACCTTAGCTTCTAAGACCTGTTTTAAAAGGTTTTTTTCTGGTAGGAACTTTCCAGCAAAAGCTTTGCACTGGCTTAGGAGCTTTGAAGATGGCATCAAAAAGCCATTTTGGGGTAAAAAAATTCAAGTAGAGAGCTTTATAGGTATAAAGTTTTCATAATACTTTCTTAAGGCTAGTTATTTGTTCCTTTGAATTACCTCCCTAAGTATTACCTAAGTCAAATAATGTAGACTGCTTAGTCACTACTGCCATATAGCAAAGGACATCCTTGATTATCTCAGCATGTTGCTTGATTGATTTATTTCTCCAAGAGTTCTAAAACAAAGATCTAGAAAGTCAACCCAGAATAGCTGTAAGTTTGCATAAGAAAAACAGTTCTTTTTCATATTTGTGCTTTTAAGAAAGAAGTGTACTCACCTAAGGGCAGGAGAAAGAAGCTAAAAGGTATCCCAGTTGAACTCAATATTTCAGAAAGCAAAGTTATTTACCTTTGACTGTGAATGCATCTCCAAACATTTCCCAGTTTTAGTACAGTCCCTGCTCAAAACCAGGAGGACAGGTAGACAAGAGACAGGAATGTCATTTTGCAATTTGTTTCATGATTAAACTAAAATTCACTTCAGTAGCAAGGCTAAGCTTTCAGAGACACCCATCCACTGATAAAATTGTCAATCTACATAAGAGCACTTTGTACAGCTGGAATCAATTCAGATATGCAGGTAAACTAAGACCCTGTCACGTAAACTGGGACAGAAATTGTACCAGATTCACCTCTTAAGTAATGCAACCCAACGTTACTCATTTACTCCATTTTTATTTTGCAGTATACCTGAGGAAACATTATTTCTACAGTCTATTACTATTTATGATGGTAGTGAGGCACACCACAGTTGCAATAAAACAGGGATGGACTGATAAACTTCACAGGAGTTTTTGGTTTGTGAGGTTTTCTTGTGTAGGGTCTAACAACTGAAACATGACCTCCATGACCAATAAATATTACTTCAGGAAAAATGGCAATTCAGAGTAAATAACACTGGTACATAGCAAACATTTGGGATTCCCATCCCTACAAGTAACTTCTTTAAAGTCACTTTTGAGGCCATATTCAAGGACCAAGTGTGGATTCTCTAGTCCATTACAAGTCAAGTTCACGTCACATCACTAAAACTGCAAACTGAAAGCAGCTCAGCATTGCCCAGTGACAACCTATTGCACTCCTCTCACTCTTTATTCCCAAGTTTAAAGACCTGCTGGATATGAGGAGGGAAAGAGGGAGGAGGGAAGAGAAGCTGAGCACATCCAAGGAGAGGTAAGAGGTAAACAAAACCTGATGGTGGCACTAGACTAAGCTATGCCTAATTGTGTGCTGTGAAAGGTCAGGCTCATGTCATAAGTTTAAACCTACAAGAAGTCTGCTTTTAAGCTCAAAGAGCTAACCTAAACACAGCTCATGATTAAGGGTAATACAACCCTTCTCCCCACCCCCAACTTTTTTTTAATTCTTCCTTTATTAAAAGCTTTTGAAAAATTAGTTTTGATAGTTTGGAGATGCCCACAAAGAATTTCACACCAATATTTGAGAATCACAGAATTAACTCAGTTGGAAAAAACCTTTAAGATCATCAAGTCCAACCATTACCCTAGGATTGCCATATCCATACCACTAAACCGTATCACTGAGGTCCTCATCTACACAGTTTTTGAACACTTCTAGGGATGGTGATTCCTTCACTGCCCTGGGATGAAGCAGGCCTGTTTTAAACTCTTTGAAAAGGAAACATTTTCACTACGCCACACTTTTCCCTCTGTAATTTATCACAAAAATCATAAAAGCAGACAAAAATCTGACAGAACAGCATAGCTCGTGAAGGACAAGATTTTATATGCTCATTGAAAAGTTCCGCCATCAGTACTCAGTCACATGTCTTTCCAGATACAATAAGTAATAGCTACAAGTAGCTCATGAGTTTTCAAAATAAAATACAAATCTATCAATTACAGTAGAGCAATTTAACATTCACTCTTCCACCAGCTGCTGTAACTATCAGATATCCTTGTTTCTTAAATGGTATAAGAAAGAGACAATTCCATTGCTGACCAAGTTTCTAATTCTGTTAAGTACATACACAAAGGAATCAAAGAAAGCAAAAACAAACAAAAAAAAAAATCAAAAGGTTTAACTACTAACATGGTCTCAACTTAGGCAATTTTTACTTTATTTGCTCCCAATTAATATATACTTCTAATCACAGACCCCGATAACAAGAAAAAAAGCATAAGCAATCAAACACTGAAGTGAACACCTTTACTCCTCTAACCCAGGGCCAACTTGTGCCATCAAACCCCTGTACCCACCCATCTCCCTGCAGCCCCTCCACCATGTACGGCTGGAGTGCGCCTGGCACAACACTCAGGCACAGGAACAGTAAACCCCAGGTAAGCTTGGTTGTTTCCCTTCGGTTTTTTTCAGGCCTCTAAGTCTGTCATTTTCTGACAAAGAAAAGTAGCTTTAACTGCTGTCCTTCAAATACAACAGAACCTCTCTTCTTTCAGCCACACTGAAAACTCTATTTACCATTTTCTTGCGCTAGTAGAGTGAGCTGAATGAAGGGTTGGGGGAGGCACGTGTGCAGAGCAGCTTTTATGAGCACAGCCACAGTATACACGTTTCACAATTGAAAGGAAAAGACTGCTTGGTATTTTGCTAGTTTAGCCTGTAGCTGTTAACAGCTGCAATACCTCAAGTCTTGACAGTTTGCACCCAAATCTAACTTATTTCCTTATTCTTGTTATATCATATACAGATAATATATGATGTACAGCAATTTTTTTTCCCCATAAACCATCAGAAAGCCTGCCCAACATCTCTGTACATCATACAATTTTTAGAAGCCATTATCCATAGCTATTTCACCACAGCAAACCAGTAGAATAATCTTTTTTTTTCTTTGCATAGTTGAAACAGTTCTAGAGATGCCCGTATTCAAAGGAAAAGCTATTATTTTTAGTGAGATAACAGCATATATAAAAACAAGCATGCATTCCTAAGGATTTCTAGCAGTTTGGTGAAAATCTAGCTACGCAGGTAGATAAAAGTAAGAACTTAAAAAAATCAGTGCTGCACTTGATTAGGAGCAACAACATGCAAGAAATGAGCTAACATTATTAGAAACAGACAAAGTTTTAAATCCATCTATTTCAAGAAACCAGTTCACCTGTTTAGATAACACATGAAGAGGAGACAAAAGCCTGTTTCTCAGTAACAAATAAAGAACGAGCAGAGTAATATACTCAGTATGGAGTCTGAAAAACAGGGTTTCTGATCTACATTTATTAAGACCTACAGTACTACTTAGCACACCATGATTTAAATTAAAATACAACATGTAAAGAGGATTATTATTCCACTATTCCTGCCATATTCTTCACGGCCATTTCCCATTTCTGTCCAGACTCCCAGATTCTGTCAAGGTAAGACAGATACAGTTAGTTCAGCTGCAGTCTGATTTCTTACATCTCCATCTTTTTTAATATGACTGTAGACAAATAATTTTGACCTCACCATGTGATACTAATGGTACCCAAAACTATGCTTCCCACAGTGGTCCCTTACTGTATGCAAAAGGCCAACTGTGAACAACAGCAGAAAGACCAGCGAGGGCAATCACAACTCTACGTGAAAACATGATACCTTTAGAGCAAGGAAAAGGTCAGACATAACCCTAGGGCCTGAACAGTGACATTACAGTATAACAGTACATATTTTTCTTTCTATTCCACAGTCTCTTCAAAGCTTTTACAAGAGAAGACCCGTCAAACTCCTGGACCTGTGGAATCGTCTGTGAATGCGACAGAGGAAACACGTCCCAGCACTACCTCCTGAGCCTAGCACAGGAGGGGAGCAGCAAAAAAGCAAATACAGGATGCTGCCAGGAGAGCAGCAGAGTGGCTGGGTGGCAGGGCTCCAGGACAAAAGGAGAGCCATACCAAAGTATAGCAGAACCGAAGTATAGCAGAACCCTCTGCCCAGCAGCGCATCCAGGGGTACCACTGCAGATGCTGCAGTCACTGGGAAACAAAATGAGGATTTGAGCCCTTTACCTGCTTATACGTGAGAAAAGACTGGTAATAACATCAGCACCCAGGCTGTTCTTTCAGACCTCTTGCCATCTGAAAAGAGTAAGGTCAGACCAAACCAGCACAAAATGCCTCAGAGACACTGATGCCAGCAGCAAGCAGCATGGGCTATTATTCTATGGGGAAAGGAGTGAGGCAGTTAACCTGTAGTGGGGTACACCAATATATCTTTTAAGAAAATAACAACAAATGCCATTCAAAGAGTAATTTTTCACCTTCAAGGCTATTATCGCCCAGGCATCCATACAATTAGAACAGTCATTAAAATAAAGTCATTAAGGCATGAAGTATACAGTTTAATTCAATTGTTAAACAAAATTCAAGATTACTTTTTATATTTTAATACCATGTTTTTTTATAGTTTCTAAAATTAAGAATCATACTTCTTATTTGAAAATACATCCTTACTGCTAATATTTATTGATGATTTTCCCCTTTCTGACTTTTAGGTCTACTCTAGAGAAATACCACATTACAGCAAACGTCAGATTTTGGCAATTAAAAGAAGCACTCCCATTTTGTTTCCCAGCAAACTTCTGAGAATGAGAAGAACAAGCCCACTAGTCAGCAACAGATGTCACTTTGACACTATTGCTAGTGACAAATAGAGATTTTGTGCAAAGTTTAATCAGGCAGGAAAGAAGCACCTTTTTCCCTTATAAGATATTCATTCTTATATGGTGGTCAAAGCAAAAAAGGAAGGCTTTCAGCAAAGTAAGACCAACATTAAAGTTTCTGGACTTGGTAGATCATACAAAGAAAGCAGGAAACCTTAAATTCAGAGGGTTATTAAAAGATCTAAAAAATCCTGCTGGCTAAACTTCTATAGTGCTATTAATAAAGATGCTTTTGTAGGTAAGATAGAGAAAAAAAAAGGAAAGATTAAGAAGAGCAATGGACAAGGGATGATTTTGTACTGTAGCTAATGTAAAAGGGGAAACTTACTCTTTGAATACTAACATATTAAAGGACATTTTGCTAATATTAGCATCAATGACACTAAATGTGATTTTCTGAACGTCAGAAAGTGACTGCTGGTTTATATTTAATTTTGTTCTCAAAGGATGGTTTCTCTTTACTGTCAGATGCACAGCTAATAAAGTATAAAAATGCCTTACCCAGTTTCGTGATTTCTTTACCAGGTCTGGATAAATTTGGTTTGCTAATGTTTTAAACATACACAAGATAAACCCTGAGCTGTAATTTTCAAATTAATCTAAATGTCAAGGCTCTCTGCTTGTTAGTCAATGAGTAGAATATTTTTAGTGTTTTCGGTCCAATCTAAACTCTTCAGATGAGTACCTACAATTTTTTAATATTAAAAGGGTGAGTGATCAGAGCCCTAATTTAGTTCTGTTGGTTCTGCCTACACCTTTGTCATCTCCCTCTACTTAAAAGGAATCAGAATTGTCCCATCATCTTTGATCAGGTAATTCTTGCTTCTCTGCTCATTTTCTTTATCTTTTACTAAGGAGCTCCGGTTGGTTGTTGGGTTTGTTGTTGGTTTTATCTTGTTGTTGGGTTTTTGTTTAAAACATGAAGGCTAATCACCTTCAGCTTACAATAATACGCTTCAGTGGTGAGTTTTATTTTGCACCACTGCAAAGAAACTAGAGAGAATGAACACTGGCACGTCACATCTCTGGAGAATTTTTTTCCTCCCCTGCCCCATTTGTTTAAAACCTGAAAGAAGTCTTTTGAAACAAAAAGCTTAAGGGACACAGATAAGCCAGCGCTGAGTAAAAGGTATAAAACACGACTCAGAAACGAGTTTCCCCAAACCCGTAAACGCAGCATAGCTATAGAGTCAAAACACCAAGGCCAAAAGTTACGCGCATGTAACCACAAGCCTCAATTTACTGTAGACACTTGACATTCTCCTGCAGGCCCGCACTGAGGCATCCAATTCACCTAAAATTGACCTTTTTGTGGAGAAACTGACGGTTTGATTAACTCTGGCTGGGTCGGTAGTCCCTCACTTACCGGCCCGCACCCCCCTGCGGCTCCCGGCGTTCAGCGGCTCCACTCTGAGATAGGGAACGTGGGGACGCGCGGGCGACGCCGCTTCTCGAGGGCTCTACCTGCTGCAGCACATTGAGCCACCATCGCACCCTCTGAGAGGGGAGGACACCCCCCACACACGCCACGGACACCCGCCCAGCGCTGACTAGGGGCAGGGACGCTGCACGTTGGCGGAGAGCGCCGTTCCCGCCGGGAACACCGACGGTAGGGAAGCAGGTCGCTTTCTTCCTCTTGCACAACAGCGATCTGGAGCTCAACGCCAGCCCTGTGCGGCCAAAACTTTCACAGCTCTTTTGACTCGGGGTGAAGCTCCCCGCACCGTTGCAGTGATTTAAAGACAAACAGCATGTTAGAACTACCGCTCCTGCCCGGATCTGGCCGTTCACCTTCGTTCCAAAGGGGGATCCGAACGCCACCTCCCAGGGCAGGGGGCGGGCTGTGCCGCTCCAGGGAGGCGCAGGGAGCGCGGTGCCTGTCTTTCTCTACTTTCCTCCAGTCCTGGTCCTGCATCCCTAGCAAAGCCGAGCCCAGAGTCGGTGGCCAGAGCCCTTCCACCCCGGGTGCCGCTGCAGGCTGCAGCCCTCCCTCCTCACCATTGCTAAGGATAGGAGTTGACTTTGCCACCACATAGGAGGGGGCAGCGTGCTTTTGGGCCCCGATGACAGCAAACTAACTCGTAAACCGCTTATTGGTCCCATCAGGAGAATTATCAGTAGCACTGCCATGCAGTGCCTGCTTCCTATACCAATTTTACCGTCAATACAGGAGAAATAAGTTGGTTTTAGTGAAACAGCCGTATTCCCATTACAAACAATTAAGCTTTTTTTTACTCCATTAAAGAAAACAAACATTTTTATATAAGTGCAGATGAGGGAGGAGAAGGAAGAGACATTTGGGATACAGAAATCTTTTTCTCTTAGAGCTGAAAAATCATTTGTAGTTGAGAGACTTTGTTGCAGTATACTGAAGAAGAAGCCACTAGGAAGTCATCCCCAAGCGTGCTTTTAATTATTGTTGCCTCTGTTTTCACCAGAGAATCAGTGTCAAACTCTGTACTTGGGTTATGAACATGCTCGGTACAAGATGGAGTCTGCTCACTATAAAGGCCAATACTTCTAAGCCAAATGTGAGATATTTTACACCAAAACATGCCACTGACTTGTCAGAATACAAGGAAAAAAACTTATATTTTTGTGGGAGGCAAGCAATATAATTAATATTTATATGCAGAAGGCATTTCTAGGTCTAAAAAGACAAGAGTTACATCGTGCAAGAAGTGGACTCATGCATGTTAAAAAAAAAAAATAAGCGTGACTGGCCCAGCCCCAGGGTAAGGAAGAAGAAAAGGAATGAGTTTTAGAGATAAATTTGTCCTCCACAGGCCAGACAGACTTAATATATATGTAATTGATTACATAAGGTCCACCAAGTTGGGTGCCTCTCTCTATTTGGTGGAGCATGGCACACAGGGAATAGCATAAAACATAACAGTTACACAGGCAAGATGGATAGGTGGCATCAACAGAGAGGGAGAGGCAGAAGCAGCACCCAGTGACCGGAAGTGAGCAGATTGCGAAAGCTGAGCATAGATTTAGCCTTTCTTCTGGGTGGTACCCAGGGGTCCACAGATCCTTAGTTAACTGCCTCATGATTTTACATAGATTCAATTACACAGATTCACTGCTTCAGGAGACTGCATACAAAAAACAAAGAAGAAAATGAAAAAACCACATAACAAAAAAAGCTTGCAAATGGAGAAATAAAACTCATTCTAAGTAGCAAATTTGTTTGTAGAATTACTCAAAGGCTATCACTGTGAAAATTGGCAATGCACTGTGACATCAGCTCTGTGTATTTGCCCTAATTTTGGAAGCTGTTTTCAGCATCCAACATAATAAAATTCTCATTTTCTAAGTATAAGTTAGAGTTCACGCCTGTCTAGGCTCTTGGTGAATGACTTAAATAAACCTTAATTTCCCCTTTACTACCTGCAGTAAGTCTGAATGAGATGTAAAAGAATGCAGGGCAGAATACTGTCATTTTGTAGAAAAGTATCTGCTTTATGGCAACAGAGGTAAAAAAACCCTCATTCCTAAAATGCTCCAATTTTTCTCTTCGAAAGGAGGTAAAGTACCAAGATTCACTAGAGCAGACAAAAATAGGGAAGAATAAATAACAATTATTTTTAATCAGATGGGTTGTTAATACTTATTTTAGAATACTAAAATTAAGCTAGGAACTCTGCAAAGTAACTATGAGAGTACTGCAAGAAATTATTCCCTCCTTCAGTTTCAGAGAATTTTAGGTTAATAAAATTTTCATGTGATCTATTCTTCTTGGACTCTTTCTACTGACTAAGCACTCACATAAATAAGATTCTATGCAATTAGGGTTTAGAGGTAGAATCTTTATTCCAGTAAAATTCCTAGACACCAGAGCATCCTGTGCCACATAGCAAAGGATCATTTTGATAAATTTAAATGCATGCATAAGCCTAAAAAGAGCTATGCAAACTTTATCTAAATGATCTTTCTTTCTTGCAAAATCCCATTACATATATCATGTGCCTTCATAGTGTCATATCTAATGTTAGTAGCCAGTTAATATCAAACTAGATACGAGTTTTATAAAATGTATATACAGGAAAAGCTTTTGTGAGACTTTAAGTAACATAGCAGTTCTGGCAATCGAAGGCCTTTTGAAGGAGAAGAATTATAATCTTCATGGGTTAATAAAGAAATAGAAGCATTCAGGAAGGATGATTTCCACATACTATATTTGTGGTCTGTAAGCGAGGGAAGAAAGTGGGAGTAAGCTGTAAGTGGACTTAGACATACTGGTTTCCCAGAGAAAGAGAAAAAAAACCACAAAACAAACCCAAATATAGTAAAACAGAAACAAGACTCCATTTTTTGAGAAGCTAAACTGAAAATGCAGGTTAGAGAACTAACCTGTGAAGAGTAAAGATGAGCAAGACCCTTTACTTCTCTGGCATCTCTCATGACTCTTCCGTTGTTTCCCCTCCAAACTTCATGATATAACTCACAAGCTTTGGGCAAGTCCTTAGTCTTAGGAGGAGAGAGTTGTAGGGAGGAAGGAGCTGTAGGAAGGGAAAATTCAGCCAGGACCTTTTGGCCATTGAGGCGCCACTTACAGATTCTCACAGGCCCACTCTCAGAAACCTCATCATACTAACAGCTCCAATTTGCATTACCTATTAAATGCAGAGAAGTAACACATCCACATTTACATATTCAGTTCAGGAAGTTTTTATGCAACCATCAGCAAGGAAATCGAACCTTGGCAGCAGTTAGAGCCCCATGCTTCAGCCTCATCCATGTGGTTAGCACATCAAGCCGTCAAGCAGTTATACTCTACAAGCTGCTACTGCCACACTAAACACAATGGAAGGCAAATGTGGAATTCATTAATTGCCACAGTATCCTAGCAGAATTTGTTAGATTCTTTTTTTTCCCCAATTAAATAAATATCAGGCAGTATTTCTAAATGCCTTTTTGATTTCTTTTTAAGAAATACTGAAGCCATGCAACTTCAAATTAAACAGAAATAGTAGGTTACTCCTTTCTGTTCCAAGATAGATGGAAAACCCACTTCTAATTAAGTCATTTGAAAATTCAGTAATCTTAAACAGCTTATACACTTGTCTTCTGCTTTATATTTATCTGTTTACTCCTATGTTATTCTGCAGAATGATCTTGGAAAACCTGAAAGAGATTCTTTAATTAAACAGTCTCTGTTTTTGAAGATTAATCTTCAAAATATACTACCTCATGATTCTACAATGAGCTTAACAGGTTTATTCTTGGCTTTTTCCATGAACAACCCTCCTTACTTTAGGTCTAAACAGAAGTTTCATGTATTTGAGCTAGAGAAGTTGTTATAGTTTCCTTTGGTGTTCTTACCTGTCCTCTGCTTTGAATCAGTTAACAGTCTGTGTCACTCTCTCCCCCTCAACCACAACTAAACACTAAGTAAGTGTTTGAGGTGTTTGGTTTGGTGTTTCCCTCCACTCTGTCTGCCCATGTACTAAAGACATTCGTCATTTTCTTAGGCAAGTAAGGCCACATAGTGAAAGCAATTCAAATAAGCAGCAATTAAGAAAACACAGAGAAAGAACAAAGAATAAAATCTCTAGCACAGAAAACAGAACCACCCCCCAAAATGGAACAGAAATGTTTTTCTTCCAAGATCTGTGAATTCTTTAGATTAAATAAAATCATTAATATTTTGAGGGATTTACTTCTAAAAGTCATTGGCAAACATGCATCTACTTTTTGATGAATCTAATGTTTTGCAAGATGTCGTGCAAAAATAGGTGGGTTTGTCACTGTCATTTTGTCAGCTAGATTTTCAATCAAGTTCGTATTCTGTTGCATGCTCTAAAGACTGGTATTAGAGGACACATCTGAGTGGGTGTCTGCTAGATTTTAAAGACCAGAAATAATAGCAAAAAGTAAATAAGTGTGTACAATACAAAGGGAAGATTGGAACATCCATAAAAAACCTATTTCCACTATTCTCAACTGCAAAAATATGAATTGTGATCTGGTTAGTCTTGAATAGAAAATGCAGCTTAGGGCTAACTGCAAATACCAAAATACCATAGATGAAGACATTTTGGTAGACCAATTTTGGGTCCCAAACACATTTTGGGACATTATGTTGTAGTTAATTTTACCAATTTTGCCTCAGAAGAAGTACTTCGTTTACAAGTATTTAGTTGGTCAAGGATGAAGTGCACTTTGAAAGATTCCATGTAGAGCATTTTAATAATAAACTAAACATTTGTCCTAATCTTACTCTAAATAAACACAAGTAAATATTAATAAATAACAGCAACATAATCCCTTAGAATTAATCTTTGGTTAAATTCAAGTACTCACAGTAGACAAGGAGTAGCTCTTCCTCAGCTTATTTTCCTTGTCTAAGGATATTACTTAGCACTTTTCAATTTAATTTAGATGTTTAGACTCCAGGATGCTGTCAGGTTCCAACTTAGTTTTTCCTAACGCAAGGCTTCAATGGTTGCCTGGCCCCTAGCCCTTGACAGCAACCCACAGTTAACACAATGCAGTCAGCCCCACGTGGAGCCTGCCTGTTGGTGTGCTCTACCCACCTGTGGATAGAGTACACCCCTCCCTAAGAATCCTGACTGATAAAGAAATAGATTTGAGATCCCCGAGTTCAGACAAAGCACAATTGAGGCACGGCAACACTAATCTAAGCTCATATCGTTTTATTAGTTACAATCCTGATGGTAATTATTTAACGCACGGAGAGAGAGAAAAGGAGGTCAAAAGTAGAGATAGTCACCACCCTAGATCCCGCAATGCCCCGTGAATCTGTTGGCGGTCCTCAGCAGTCAGTGGTGGGTGCACACACGGGTTCTTCAGTGATGCTCTTTTACAGTTGCAGTTCCGCTCAGTCATTCCGTGTGAGCCATTTTACGCCAATCACCTTTGCAAGGGAGAGGGGGCATTCCTGGCTGGCATTGAAACGTGGTTGATGAATCTCCAAATAAGGCACTGTCCCAGTAGGACTCCTTAGCCCCCTAATACGTGGTCTCTGTGGTAGCAACAGTCCTTATTTGGTTGGCCATTTTGAGCAGGAGGTGAAACTTGAAATGGCAGCAGATTTTCTGAGGCATCACAAAAAAATGGCAGAGCCGATTCCCACAGATGCATCCAATTCCAAGCTCTTCCATATAAAAGCATACCAAGGAGTTGTCGCGTTGATTCAGTATAAAACCAGAAGAGCAAGCAGAGAATTATCGCCTGAAAGCCTTAGGTGTCAAAAGTGTTTCCTAATATACTCCTTCTTGGGCTACCACAGATGTCTCTACAGTTGTCTCTACACCTGGCTGTAGTATTCATCATAGTGAATATTTCTGAATGGAATTCATCATATTTGAAGGGAACATGCACTGTGCAACAGCCACAGAGGCCATTGAAACTGGGGTGGGGAAGAAAAATAAAACAACAAAACAACAAAAATAAACCGAAAAAACCTGATTAAGCAGCACAGATTAGGTGCTATTTTTCAGAGTAGGCCAGAAACAAGGTCCCTTGGCAAAGAACAGCCATTCCCCAAATAGCAGTACTACTAAACTCTTCTGTTTGTGATTACAAATAATCACACTTTTTTCCCTAATCATGCATAGAATAAATATAGATAAACGTGTAAAGTTCTCTTTTCTCTGCTTCTCATTTTATATTCTAATAACGCTTACATTAATACAGCTGTGAACATGCGCCTTTCCAAGAAGTAAACGATATGGGCTCAACAATAATCTCATCTTTCCTTCCATTGCTGCTGAAGCCAGGGTACGTACACACCTAACCTTATTATATGAGCAGATGTGAAGGCTTATTCCAGGTCTTAGAAGTTTGATTACATAGATGGCATGCAGTGAAAGCTAATCAGAGAATCCTTTCCAGTAGGTGAATCCTGTAGTACATTGACAATAGACTGAAATCAGCAGTACAGAGATAGACTTCCAGAAGCTGATTCTACTAGTAATGAGAATCTATGGTGTATAAAGCAGAAGTGTACTAAAAATACTGAAGAAATTAACTTAAAGAGAGGAAACATTAACTATGAACTCCCTGGCTTTTCTCAGTAAGTGTCAAAACCTCAAAGCTATTGAAACATTGTTTTTTGCATTTAATATTTGCAATGCTGTGATAGTAGCAATGAGATAATTATGGCACTTCTGCTCCCAAGGCCGTGACTCAGAAAAGCCAAACATCAAGTCATTATTTCTGGCATTCCACTAGAAGGGGTGAGGAGGGGAAAAGCAGGGAAAAGGGAAGAGGAGATAAATGTAAGCTTTTTACTTCGAGATCCTTTCTACAGAAGCAGATTATGTTTCCAACACAAAGCAGTTTGTATCTTACGCAACTGAATTATTATGGAGAGATTTTGCTCCCCCCTCCCACAACCCATTTTTTTTGATTCTTTTGAATGAAGAACTCTAAAGACTGACACAGCCTGCAAAAAGAGAGCACAAGAAGGGCACAGTCAAGATGTCAGTCTGTGATACACCTCACTTTTTGAGCCTGTGATGCTTCAGGCTCTATGGAATGTAATTAACTACTAGGTAGTGATAATGCACAGTATAACTTTTCATATGGTGAAGCTAGACATGCCACTCTGAATTACTATGCATGTTAATAGGGCATCTCTACTAACTACGTTTGCATATGGGAACCCATTTTCCCAACAGCATCTGATGTCTTTCATAGATATGGTAGTTAGACCTAACCTTAGAACTCCTTAAAAAAAGCATTTCTCGGACTGTGCTGTGAGACCTCTTAAACACTGTATTTTTGCTCAAGATGGATCAAACAATATAGAGAACACTGTAAATGAAACAGGTGGTTCCTGTTGATCACAGCTTTCCAAAGATAATTTAGTCTATATGCAGATTTAAAAACCATTTGAAATACCTTTTTCAAAAAACGTTGTGACATGTTACTTGGAAATAAAATCTTTCTTTTTATATTGTCTGAATGATGTCCTAGAAAATAAAAATCCAAGGCGATTAAGTCTCTCTCCTCTTTTCCATTGCTATACTAGAAAATATAAAGTACAGTAGTAGACTACAAAACACATGAAGGAATTCCTCGGTGGCATTAGGTACTGGTAAATCTTCAAAGCAAACACTGTTCCATTTTTAGGCAGTGTGATGCAAGAAAAGCATGGACAAATTGGGATCATAGAGGGGAAGGAATTTTAGGAAGAGTAACAAGCATGATTGAGGCTGAAAAGAAATTATATTACTTGGTTTAACAAACACTGAAGGAAGATATGGTAACACCTTTTCTTTATTATACATGTTGAAGTATTAAGTAGGAAAGAACAAACACTTTTTCATACCTGGTGAACATACAGGAAGCAGTTTAATAGCAAGAAGGGACTTTCAGGTGAAGCACATAGCACTACAGATGGCTGCGTACTGGAAGAGATTTCCTAGGGAGGCAGCAGAATTTCCGTTATTATATTTAGAACAAGCTCGATAAATATGCATCAGGAATAACGTAGGAAGACCTGATTCTGCCCTGGGGCTGAAAGTGAAATGTAACTTCTTTAAGATTTCTTCCAAGCTTGTTTTATGGGATTTCTGTAAGGATTCTTTAGGCTGCCCTTCTCAGACCCCAGAAAACTTCCTGCCTGGATGCACGACAGGTTTTCCCTGGTATCCAGATGAGAAACTAGCAATTGACTCAGGCCACGCCATGCTGAGATACAAGAAGTTTGCTGGCAAGCCAGCACTGTTAGTGGAAAATCCTTTGAGAGTTCTGCAGTATGGCAAGATTTAAAAGCTTGAATTTATGGACAGATTTGTCCAGTTGTGAATATAGACTTGCTGTGTGGTTATCATTCAAAGTGGTTTTCCTCAAATCGCCTAAAGCCTATTTCAGACCATTAATTCTTATTTATAAAGCAATTTGATTAAAATCATGTTTATATTAGTAATGCATGTTTCATGTGCTCAACTGGATAGGATTGTGTTAGTATTGTTGAGTTTGTTTATAATCATATAGGTACAAGTCATTTTGCCATGTGCAAAGATAACATCGTGCCACTCTGAATCACAGACAGAATGCCACTAAGACTTGCATAACGTATCTTTAAAGACATATTTTCTCTTTGTATTATCTAAAAGATGTCTAAAAGACATATTTTTTCCTTGTATAATCTCTCATAGATATTCTGCACAGAATATCTATAATTATTTCAAAATCTGTCTTCACAGAACATTAAAAATCCCGCTGTCCGTTAAGTGCAAACTTCTTCTCCTCACTTAGTAATTAAGTACATAAATAGGGATAAGTGTATTAAAAAAAGAAATAATCTAAAATATTTTTGCAGTAATACTTCGCATGCTTTTTTGCTGTGAAGAAAAATGGCAGAATTACACGAATGCCAGATGTTTACTTGTGCTGCTTAAGGCATTGCTGGAAAAAGCTTAGCTAGTAGCTATTGAGCTTGGGGAACATAAGCAAATTTTTAAAATACTTAAAATCCTTGCCATAATTTTGAATTCTGTTTGGTGCATTGTTGAAAAGACTCAGAAGTGCTTAGTCAGTCCCCACATATTCCAAACTCCTGAAGAACACTTTGAGAAAATTTTACTGATATCTTCATAAAAAGAGCTAACTCTGAAAAGGAGCCTCACACTAACGTATCTGCACATGTCAAAGGCAATAAATACATAAAGGCTCAGGTTCTTTAACCTGTGGTTGAAAGACCATCCGGAGCTTTACTCTCTAGCAAGAAGTGGGGTTAAAAGCAGCTGCCAGTTTTACTGGATGCTGTTAATTGAAAGTTAAGAGTTCAAAACAAAAAGCATCAAACTGGAACAAGTTACAGGAAGGTCTACTCAAAAGATATGCAGAGTATCTACAGATGCAGATCACCATCATGCGTGAACAACTGTGATAATTTATAGATGTAGTTACATTAGCTGAAAAAAAATAATTTCTCTGAGGGATAATTTAGCTTGGGTAGAACATAACAGCATTGTGGCAACAGTGCTTCCAGTACCCCAAACTACCTCACAGCAATCTAGCTTGGGCATTTCTACATAGTACTATTTTATGCCATATAAATGTATTTTAAATGAGCATGAGTTGTGTAGCCTAGCAACAGGAAGGGAGGATGCTGCTCTTTAGAGCAGAAGTTGTAGGAGGATTAATAAAAGAAAAAAATAAAATAAAAATCAACACCCAACACAACCAACCCACAGAAGACAAAAGGACAGGACAGACAAGCAAAAAAAATCCTGGGAGCATAGTGCTTGTGAAAAAGTCCCACAGGTTTAACTGGTATTTAGAAGATAGGTCTTAACCATCAGAAATGGAACAGCCTTCCAGTAACAATGGAGGGGAGCAGACAAAAACATTAGTAATTTCAGAAGATGCCTCCAAATGAATTGGTTTGACAATTGGTCTGAATAGAAATAGAAGTTTTAGCACACTGACTGCACAGCAGCTGGAGCCTTACTTACAGAGGCCAAGCAGCGATGGGCTGGCCATGTGATAAGAATGAAGTATAAATGCAAAAGCAGTTCCTATAAAATAAGATAAAACATGAAGACAGGAAGGAACTGAAACACATTACCCACAAATTGCTTCAAAGATGACCCAAAATCACACTTCATTGAATAAATTTAGCAACCAATGTGAGAGGATGTATATATCTTTTGAAGAGAAATTTTGTCTTTCACATTACCAGTCTTTTCTCTTTATTTTAATAGAACTTAGTTTTCCTGGCACAATATATCCCTTCCCCAGCTTTTGGACATAATATGGTAAACCCCAAACTGGTTTCGGTAGTTTTATAAGAGATAACAGCTAACATTAGGGATAGGCAGAGAACTTAAAATACATTTGAACTGGAAATTTTCTAAGTCCTACTGTGAAGTAGTGCTGGATGTTCAGGATTAGATCAATATCTACCATATTCATAAAAGTCACCACATTAATGTATCTTATTTTAGATGACATCATGGATTTGGTATCTTTGCTGAACTGAGTCATCAAAATAAGCCATTTTCTTTAAAAAAAAAAAAAGAGGGAAAAAGGCGTCATAAAAAACCCTATGTAAATGAAGAGGGTGTTTTAATATTCAGCTTTAAAAATAGCTCGACATTCTATCTGGTTTTATTACCCATGGGATTGTACAGATTACAATCTTTTGCTAAGCATTTTATTAGAATGAAGTGAGGAGGCATGTTGATAGCAAAGTCAGGGCATTACAAACAGTAACCAGAGCTTAAAAACACCCAGTGCCAAGGTAAGTTCTGTTGTTCACTACGCATTTCCCTTTCTCAGCCCTCCGTGCAGCTCACTGTCTGTTCCAGCTGGCATTTTGTGATGGCATTATCTTTACTGAGAGACTGTGTCACAAATTCAGAGCATTGATTTGCTTATGTTGGTATCAATGGCAAGGCTCTTTTTAAGTTTCTGAAGGAGGCCTCCAACTTTGTTCCACTGATGACCACACTCTGGGTGTGGTTGTTCAGAGAAGCTCTGACAAATATCGCCATTCCAGATGGAGAAAACACATGAAACTGAGAGAAAAAATAAGAATCTGCCTTCAGTAAACATCCTCAGATTGAGAAACACTGGTTTAGAGCAAGGAATGAGAAAGGATTCTAACTAAAGCATGATGATAACCAATGGCTGATATCTGTACTGTTTTCCCTAACCTACTGAAAGATTTTTGCTGGAGTACATGAGGAAGACTGCATATCAGAAAAATGCTTCTTTTGTCACTAGCATCATGTATGTTAACCCTATTCGTTGTTTTTCTGTTAAAGCTCATAACTTGCTATTTTCCAGATTCATGATACTTACATTATCATAAGCAAAGTATACTTTCATAGTCTTGTATAGCCAGCACAGAAAAAAAAACCCCAGGTAATCTCAAACCAACAAAACCCGCACCCAAAACACCATAAGATATTTAATAATACATCACTACACACTGAACTTCGTCCTGGCAAGGAACTAACTTATGGGGGTACAGGTTACTTACTACACCGCAAAGAGAGCCAAACTCAGTGTCACCACAGAGTTTTCTCATCTTTATTTTCATCATGTTAACTGATAAATGTTTATGACAATTTTCACTTGAACAAAGTCCATCAATAATTTAAGAAATAAAGGGTTACTGATAGAGTGGAGGAATTGCTCGTTCCCCAGAGAAGCTTCTCCTCCATATTAAAGCTGGCAAATCATAAACTGACAGATGAATTTTATGAGGATTGATTCATGCCAGTCTCTGATGAGTAATTAAGTTCAATAAAGGCCTGTCAATGCCATTTGGTATCAGTTGTCACTTTATATCATGTCTAAAACATACAGGAGCACACAGAGGTGGACACAAAACACAAGGACAAAAGGTGCTATTTAGCTGGGAAAGGTATTAAACACTTTACATGACTGAAGTCACTGCCTCACCTTAGAAAAGGTTGTAAATACCCAAATCACCCCCAAAAGTCAGTGGCAAGCCAGCATCCAAAAGCACAAGTTATAACTCTAGCATTAATACTATTCTCCTCTTTCCAAAGGACATGCATCCCACACTCACCTGCCTGCAGATCCAAACCTTGTAACTCTTCTTAAGGCATTGGAAGAGAATAAGTGAGAGGTAGGAGACAAATAAAAGGACTAATAGGCCTCTTCTCCCTCTAGTGAATTTAAGACCTCATGCTTAACACAAGCAACTACATGATAGGAGCTATAGGCTTGAATTCACATACCAAAATTTAGGCCAGTTATCCCATCACCTGGATGAAGTACTTCAAATAAGCAGCTCGCAGATAAAAAGAACCCGCAGCAACAATCCTTTCAAAATTGTGTTTTGAAAGCAAGAAGAGAATTTCCTTTGGATTAGATTCTGTTAGAAAGCTTATAGATACTTACATTAAGAAGAATTCGTGCCACAAGCTTCTAGTAGTGGAAGTCAGTTTGCTTTAACCCCAGGAAAAACACTAAGCAGGAAAAGATAAAACTCAACTCACAGCCTTTACTTTGTACTGTTTCCCCATTAACCAAAGCCAAATAGATGGAATCAAAAGCCTTTTATAGAGAAGTCTGCCTATGGAAGTGCAGCCTTTGAGCTTCCCTTTGAGTTGCAGTTCACACCCTGCCTGATTAACACAGCCGTACCAGAAGTTGATGAGTTGCTTCTCCATTAAGACTGCATGGCCTAATGGAGAGCATCTGCCCCTTAAAGAGCTGAGAATCATTCAGTTAAATGAACAGAAGAAAGTACATCTGCAAGCAAGAAGGTTTATGCAGGGATGTTACGAGAAGAGAGGACATAGAAAAAATGTCCTCATGTATGAAAACTTAATAGGGCCTGTAGGATACATAGACCTGACTATTAATAAAATAGTAGGTGCCTGAGAACAGCTTTGTGGTTTTTTGTTACATTTAAACTTTCAGAGCAGCAAAGGTGGGTGTTGATAGAGAATAGGTGGTAACTAAGAGAATGCAGAAGACAATCCAAGAGAATAAAGGTTTCAGCTTTCAGAGGCAGGAATGGTGTATCTCAAATTCAGTGAAAGTTGAGAGCTGAGGTTTTTATCATGGGCTGCTAGATGGCTCACTCTTACTAATTGTCATGACAGGCAGAAGCTAAATACTGTTAAAATCCTGCTGTTAAGTACCTAACTATTATGTCCTTTTTTTCTTTGACACTTCAGAACAGATCTTCTGACCAAATTGTGATTGGGCCCAGATGCACAATCTGAATTGGAATTACTTTATTATGTATGATATTCATCTCATAATGAACCATTACCCACCATTTTATATTCTCATATTCCTATCAATGATCTAGAAAATAAAGGTTTATCTACATCATGTCCATTTCATTTAAGATGTAGTTTTCAAGCTTTCATTTGCAGATCACTGGAGGCACAGAGAGCATTTCTTTGTTTTTTTAAGGAAATCATTGGTCTGTATGTAGTGAGGGTTTTTTTTTTAAAGTCATACCTCAGTAATGAGTTCTAGAAGTTTTAGGTAATTTCATGACCAATTAAACTGAAATCCCCATACAGTTTCTCTTTTCCTCTGCTTGGAATACCAGCTCCACATCTGTTGCTGGTAACTTTAGAGTGATTATTCAGCTGTGACCACAATTTACAGACAGTAGCAAATAAAATAAGTGAGCCTAAAGTTAAATGAAAAAGAGAGATTTGGGCTGTTAGATTTTTTTCAGCCAATAGGGGAAGATTTATCGTTAGTAAATGCAAAGCCTAGTGGCCAGGAAAATGAAAGCACATATACAGAAAGAGGCAAGGAACAAAGCAGCATCATAATTAATGTACATTAACAATTTGCAAGGGAATATTTTCCTGTTTTCTTTTATGTCAGGTTTTAAAATCCAATCCAATTTTTCAAAAATAAGTTAAAGAATCTTCAGCCTGTTATAAAACCTACAGGGGGGAATATCTACATAAAGTCTTGATGCCTTCATTATATTATCTATTCTAAGAACATTCTCAATTATCATTATGATCATCATTAGCATGATTTATAGCATGTTCATTTGTTTTTCCTCCTTCTGGAATGTTAATCAAAGATTAAATTTACTGTAAATGAATCAAAAAACATTTTCTTCATTTTAAGTTTAATCACACAGTGTTGTGGTGTGTAATGAATGAAATATAAAAATACTGAGTCACTGTTGACAGTTCTTTCAATAATAATGGAAAAAACCTTGAAGTTTATAGAACTATTGCTTTGAGCATAACCTACAGTGACTTTTAAAATTTATTAACTAATGTCTTTTATAAAATCTGTAATTTCTGTGTAAATGATTTCTACCTCCCCAACTTAATATTTTCAAGTTTAAGAACTCATACATTAGAAAGTTTGGTCCAATAACCACACAAATATACTAAATTAAAATATGAAAGCTAATTCTTGAAGAGTTCCCCTTTACCCATAGGGTAAAGGAAGAAAAGCATTAAAATCATATTATTATTTCAGTTACCCTTCTAGCTGCGATGTTAGAAATATTTGGTAAAAGGATCATGCTCTCATTCTTACCCTTGAAAAAAACTTGTACATAAACCAGATTCAAATTTCCAGATAGCTGAATATTGCAAACACTCGTCAAAATCCAGTGGAAATACTGGACTCTAATGCATTAGCTGGAGTGTGCATACGGAAGTCTTGTATCCACCTTAAATAATATTGCCACATTTTAGGAAAGGGAATTTTTTATTGTCTGAAAAGGATATTGAGTTTATGGCCTCAGAAGGAGAGAGAAGTTTCTGAGTGACAGTAATTTTTAACTGCTTTTGAAAGCCATGTTGGGTTGACCTTGGCTGGCTATTAAATGCCCACCCAGCACTCTCTAACTTCCACTCCTCAACAGGACAAGAGGAAAAAACATGGAAAACATGTGTGAAGAGGAAAACACGAAGATTGTTTAGCAATTATCACCATGGGTAAAATACTCAGGGAAGATTTATTCAATTTATTGATCATTAAAAACAGATTAGGATGGTGAGAAACAAACACAAAACTACACCACCTTACCCCTACCCCCTCCTTCTTCCCAGGCTCAACTTCATTCTTTTGTTCCCAACTCTTCTGCCTCCCCCATTCCCTACCTGAGTGGTGCTGGGGGATGGGGAATGGGGGCTGTGGCAAGTTCATAACACTTTGATTCTGCTGCACCTTTCTCTTCATGCTGTTCCTGGGTTCCAGCATGGAGTCCTTCCCACAGAATAAAGTCCTTCATGAACTGATCCAACATGGATCCTTCCGACAGGCTGCAGTTCTTTAATAACTGCTCCAGCATGGTCCTCTCCATGGGGTGTAGTCCATCAGGAACAGAGTGCTCCAGCATGGGTCCTTCAGAGGCCATAGCTTCTGCCAGAAAACATGCTTCTGTGTGAGCTTCTCTCCCACCAGGAGCCTGCTTCTTCATAGGGTTCTCCTCAGACTGCAGCTCCCTCCATGGCATATCCTGGATATTTGCTCCGCTGTGGTCCTGTCCAGTGGCTGCAAGAAATAACTGCTCCAGCATGGGGTCTGCTGGGACAGCAGGGGAATCCCTGCTTGGAAGTCATAGAATTACAGAATCACAGAATGATTTGGGTTGAAAGGGACCTTCAAAGATCTTCCAGTCCAGCCACCCTGCAATGAGCACGAACATCTTCAACTGAATCAGGTTGCTCAGAGCCACATCCAGTGGTAACAAATAGTTGGATGTCATTAGGTATTTTCCCGGTAGTATGAAAAATGATAGAATAATTTTGCAACTGTATTTTACCACATTGTCTTTTCTCCAGGTTCATTTCGATATAAAAGTACTTCCTTCGTGCTGCAGCTTCAGCTGCACATTGGAAATCAATTCCTAAAACATTATATTGATGACAAATAACTGACAGACAACTCACAACAGAGCATGAAAAAATGGATAGAAACAAAAAAAAATGGGTAGAAAACATGATAGAAAATCAACATAAGTGTTTGCATATATACCAATGGAAAACAAACTATTCTAGGCTCCCTGAATAAAATGTAAATTCTTATTTCAGAGATCAGAATAATTTGTGCAGAGAATATTCATGGTATTCTTAGTATGTGGATCAAATTGTATAAATATGTGTGATAACCTTGAATCAGATACGTAGCTCTTTTCTATAGCAGAAATATAACACAAAATATTACCTGAGAAAATCATGCATGACTATGTATTATGTATGTCCCATAATTTGGATCTGATAATATGTTGAAAGACAGCCCCGCAGACTGTGTTGGAAGACAATAGAAAACCAAAAGAGTTGATCACTGAACATACTGATGGTATATTGAACAGATAGTATGTTGAGCAGACACTAATACTAAAAAGCATTGTAGGATATGCACAAAGTTTCCAAAAGACAGAGGTGGAAGGCAAATAGTTTTCCTGTTGTGTCTACATTAGCATTTTCTATGAATATTTTCAGTTGTTTTATAGTATCAGAAAGATGATGGCAAAAGTTTCCATTAATAACCTGAAACTACCAAAGTAAATGCTACCCCCAATTTTTGCTCATTCCTGGATACTCCAGCCACAGATGAGAAGCTGTCCTGTTTTCAGACATGTAGAGAACATAAGTGACTGAACCTTGAGAACTGAGAGGTTTATATAAAGACAGAAATGTAGCTATCCTCAAAGTTTATATGTGTTATAATCCATTTTTCTTACTTACCTTAGAAAGAGGTCTGGAAACAAGGAGATAAGAGGAAAAGTTGGTGTTTTCTTTTGTAAAAAGGTGACAGAGACAAAAATCTTGGCCATTTTGTATAAATACTAAGTTTGACCATATCTGCACAAACCTTTTTGTTCCTTGGTAATGGGTAACACAGAAGGAAAGATTTCCACAGCTAACTAGCTAATTTGAGTTGTCTGAAGACTTCCTATAATGCAGTTTGCGTTTCTTCATACTTCAGCCTTTCATCATTTGTCAGTGAATGCACGGAGAAGAGTGAAAAAGACAGCAGAAGAAGCAGACATGACAATGTACTCTGGCAAAAGAATGAAGGGGTACAATTAGGTAGGATTCAGAGGCTGTTAGTGGAGGCAGCAGGGCAAATTAGTAGTGTGAAAAGATCATCTATTATTCCTTGGTGAACAGGACTGCAATTATTTCCCCCCCCTCCCCCTTTATTAATTTTGCCATGGTATTAACTGAGTGAAAACTCTGTCAAGGTTGCACCTAATAGGGCTTGTACACTTCTGTCTTATATTTCACAGACAAAAATATGCTTTCGTTCACTGTGCATTATATAAGTGGTGACTCTGAGATGTTCAGAATTAGTAGGTCTTATTAATAATCATAGTAGGTGCTGCCCCACCTGGGCACTGCAGTCAGATTGATGCTATAGCTCACATAAAGATGTGCTGGAGAACAGAAAGATTACATATATTTTTCCTTTACTATTTAAACAAAACTTGCTTGCAGAAAAATACAGGAAACCTTGTTGTTCCATTAGCCTTACATTTAAAAAGTAGGTGGACATGTAAGGAATACACATTGGTAGGTGATATTTTTATTGTTCTATAAACTTCAGTATCTTGTGACTTTTCCTGTGACAATGCAAATCACTAAGGAAACGCTTGTTTATACTGCTAGCTGCGTGTTTCATTAGCAGCAGCAATAAGAATTAGGGTGTAACAGCAGAAAAAGAAAAGGTGAGAAGTAAATTTTCAAATATCTTTGGATAAGAAGTGCAAGTCACTTTAAAATGGCAAAACGGATGTGTTTTGCTTAACTTGAGATAGCTGAGTGATTGTACTGCCTAATAGCCATTTGTGAGTCTAGGCTGTTAATTCTTAGCTTGAGAAAACCATCTGGTAAGCACCACAGAAATAAAACCAAGTGCCTCAAAGCGCTTGGAGCATATAGGCAATAGCAAGTAAGAGGCAAACCAGTAGTTTGGGAAATAGATAGCATTTCAAACCGAATGATTTAGAGTGAGTGATTCATTTCCATACATGCTTCAGCCTTGTAGAAACACCAGCACAGCCTTCCTCAAGAAATTCTGTTTAAAGAAAGAGCAAAGAAGGCTAGATCCTGCATCCTGTAATCATATTGAGAAATACTGTACTCAGTAAATAACTCATAGAATAAGACACCCAGTGGGAATCAGAACTGCAAACCTGACCTAAGGCAATCTTGAAACTGAATACATCTCTTAACCCTATCAGAAAGAAATTCAAAGTATCAGATATGTTTATCTATCAGACGTGTATCAATCATTTTTAATCAAAGAAGTATCTTACTTTGTGAGAAGCCCTGTAATCTTCAGTGGGTTAGTCGGTATGAGTAAGATCATACAATATGGTTTCTACGAATTGTATTCTACTGATATATTAAAAGGATGGTGTAAGATCCCACTATCAAACTGCACATACATATCTGTATTATCTATGTTCAGTATCTTTGTATTTCTTAAGAGATTTTCACACATACTACTTCGCAGTTCCAAGGATTCAAAACATAAAGCCCCTGAAAATTGAAAAAAAGAGAACAATTTCTTATTGTTAGATTGTATGGGGTTTTGGTTTGTTTTTTCTGTGATGAAAGCCTTCCAAGGAATGGAGGTAATGCTTTCAAAATGATGGTAGCACCAAGGCTAAAGCTGAAAGCGAAAAATATTTCTGTAATGGTTTCAGAATTAATGTCTATTTCTATTAAGTTTTTGGGTTTCTCACTATATAATTTACTGACTAATATTCAATTATAAAATGCATGAAGCATTCTTTCATCAGTGATATTGTACACGTCTGATGTTAAGTAAAACATATTACATGCTTTTTTCTTTTTTATGCATGGATGAACTCCCTTTTGTAACTGCTATACACCGCAGCAAGAGTTCCATCAAAATCTTTTTCTGAACAAAAAGGAAGACACCACATACATGGAAATAAAAATATATCATTATTCCAATTAACATTTTAACAGCCTAATTATCAATTAATTAATATGGAAAAAACCTCATTGGTGAGACAAGTAAAACTGCCATGTAAAGCTTCCTCACATTTCTGCTGCTAGACTCACTTTTCCCTCTGGGTCCTAAGCTTCAGTCTCTTCAGTGAGACTGGGAAAGGGAGAGACTTCAAACAGTTTATGGGCAGCATCCTGAGGTCCTTACTGGGAGAAATACAGTGTCCATAGTAGCAGTTTCATTACTCCCTATTGGGATTAAGTTGTCCCTGGAGTCACTCTCTTAGAGGAGAGCACATCCTCATCTGTGGTCCACAGCAATAGCCATTTTCCAGCTTTCTCTGCTGTTAAGAAGAGGAAAGAGGTAAAGAAACAAATCTCTTTCTTTCCCTCTCTCTCAGCACTATAGCTACAACTTCTGCGTTTCTTACTCAAAGTGAGAAAATAGAACCAGAGACCACCTCCTCCCTCAATAATCAAAATAGGTAAAGCAGATTTTATCCTTAAGGAAGTCACAGAGTCTTTTCCTTGTCCTTCTATAAAAGCCAGAGAATCACTTTAATTCCCCTATCAAAATACTCGGCCCAGCTCAGACAAAACTTATTGGTCTCATGCTCTTTTTTTTTTTTTTTTACAGTGCACAGGGTTACTTCTGTTAATAAATCATTAAAGACCCATAAAAAGAGGAGGAAAATACATGTTAGACTTACTTATTTCAAGCCAGAAAACATGGAATCATTTAGGCATTCATTAGAGAATCACTGAGTAAGCAAATTTTCTAACAGTTGTTCAGTTTAGTTTCTCTGTTTTTCCTTTGGAGACCACAGTTCAGCCACACTACATTTATTGGATTCTGGTTTGGATGCCACAGTAATATGGTGACCCATTCATAAAACTGGGGCAAAAGGCAGACTTCCCTATTGATCCAGCCCATCTTGATTAAAATTTACATCCAGCTGACTGTGATCTGCAAATTCATCTGTGCTGTTTACTCCAGCTTCCAGATCAGGGCAGAATGCATTAAATAAAATGAATTTTAATGCATATTTTGAGTATCCATCTACACTTCACCCCATATTAAAGTTCACTTTATTCATTGTCTTTCATCTGGTTTTTCTGCCATGTAATAGCAATCATATTCAAGTGAATGTGGATGCTTTTTGTAAGTTTTTCAAAGGCATGATCATCCTTTACTAAAATGCAAATGTATCTACTGCATATCCTTCATCCACTAATTTTGTAAGTCTATCAAAAAAGCAATCAAGTTTGAGTGGCATGACATGTTTTTTTCCTTCCTTTTTGTTTATACTCATGCTGATTTAAAAAAATTAATGGTTTTCATTACAGCACCAAGGTAATTCAATGTAATGAAACGAGTACCCTGTAATAATGAAATACAGAATAAATACAAAATGTAAGAATCAGAACTTCATCTAAAATTTAAGGGTAGCATTTGAGTATTTCATTGTACTAAATATACATTTGTTTTAAAAAGTAAACTAAATAATGCCATGTATGAAGAAATTACTAATAACAAAGATGTAGTGAGCTGATAAATACATTTTATTCTCATGGTAATTTTCATCTCTACTTCCATATTCTAAGCCTGTGGGTTACAATGCTCATGAATAGACATTGTTCTGATATTGCCATGTGACAAATAAAGGGTAGACCAGGCAAAAGGATGCAATCTGTGCATTTTCTAAAATGTTTTAATATTTATTCTGGTATTTTTAGCTGTTTGGCACTGCAAAGATTTTGAAACCAGGCATGAGCATTCTGTATTAAACAGGCCACAGATTTTTGTCAACTTTTCCTGCAGAGAAAGAATTGTTCTCTCCATGTACCTGGGAGATACAAAGTTCAATAACTTGCAGGTGAACTAGAGTATATCTTTTCAACACATATACAATCTTAATTGTAAAACAACGGACTGATAACTCCCTTGGTAATCTGCTTCAGCGAAATGCAACCTTGATTTTTTACAGCTGAATATTAGCTCAAATTTTATTGTTTTCAAACTTCAGGTTTTAGCTACGGATCTTGTTTTTCTACTGTCTGTCAGTTTCCTTAGCCTCCAGTGGTCAATATTTTATTCCATGATGAATATTTATAATCCATGATCAACTCTTCCCTTAACCTTCTCTGCACTAAGCAAGAACTACTGAAGCCTTTCAGTATAAGGTAAATTTTCCAAACCTTACTTAAATTTCTTTGAGTATTTACCTATTATTGACACTGCTTTTTAACTCAGTGAATTCACCTTTTGTCATATATATGCCTTCTGATAGTTTTATACAGCTATTGGAATAGCTGATGTTATTACATGAAGCATTGACTCTATGAATTGCCCCATTCAGAGGGCTACTACTTATTGTCCAATATGCTGCAGCATCCAAAATGTGAATGTGAATTTCTCCTCGTGAGGCTTTATATGAGACCCTGAGCTGCAAAGAAATCTGTGGGTTTATCTTTTGCTTGATTGAAGAAGAACAGACTCATTGGAAGATAGAATAGCGTAGGAGATAAAATGGGAAAAGTATTAGTAATTTGTGGTTGTCACACATAGCAACGAGATGAGCTGACAGTGCCAGGGCTGCAACTGATCTCTCCTTTCACTGATGAGGAGTAACAGGGCTGCTTAAATGTCAGGCATACTGATCACTGAACAATGCATTAAAACTACCTTAGTATCTACTGCCTCAGCTTTGCAGTTTCAGGTGGGCATCTCCATACTGGTTACACTTCATGATTATCTACAGAGACAAAGTGAGTGAAATAATGCTTGCATACTGGGAGTTTCTGTAGTGATTTAATGTGGGAAAATTTTTCTAGTGGAGTTTGAGTGCACTTTTCTGCTTTGAAGTAAATTTGGTGGCCTGTTCTTATGAATCAAGCTGTGAGGAGAGTGTAGACAGAACCATGATTGCTCCTAGCTTACAAAGGATCCTATGAAAGATTGAATACTGCAGTTTAATTTATATTTATTTATTTTGTATACAAGGAAAGCCACTTACCTGAATTCTTATATAGTACATGTAATATTTATTAAGAGTATACCAGAAAAAGGAAATCAGATGGGGAAGAGCAGAAAAGCTTAGCTGCAAAACCCAATGTAAGTACATTAACCACCACAGCAATCTTGAGTAAATCCCTTTTATTTGAAAATACCTAAAGGAGGGTTTCAAGTATATATCGTCATTTAGCTTTTTTTTAACAGATTGTAGAGTAGGACAGGTTTCAAACTGAAATAAAACACTCTTTCTTTGGGATTTTGGTTAGAAAGTCTGTTCCACCATGGATGGAAGACAGCGTTGGATAGCTTCACCTAACAGCAATAAACTCAATCCTTAATCTAGGAGTTCTTCAGAGAAAAAATGAGAAGCTGGACTTCTGTGATGCAGGAGATTGGACTACATGACCTTGAGATACCTTCCAATCTAAATGACTGTACAGTTCTATAAAAAAGGACGTACTGCAGCATTGAGCACTAGCAAGACTAGGCAACTGTATTCATAGATGTAGACACCAAATATTATAGTTTCTTGCTTTGCATTTTGAAATACTGATAATTCAAATTACAGCACAGAGTACAATTTTTATTTTCAAATAAATTCTGCCTTTAGGACCTAAAATTTGCACAGAAAACTTATATATAAGGGGTTTATTTTTTTTTCCTATGTAAAAATAAACACAAAAAGCTCTGCAAGGTCATAATACACCACTGTGGCAAAGATATTCAAAGCAACAGTGATGGTGTTTATGTTTACTTAGCCCATACATTCCTCGTGGGAGACTCAGGGCCTTATTTCTTCCTTTAAACCAAATCAAAGTAGAATGGGAGTCAAAATTCTCAAAATCTCATTGATTTTTAAGACCGTAGTAGAGGAGATGGTGGGGAACCACTTCATAATTGTTACAAGTTAGTCGAAGAATAGTGTTCCCTTGTTTAAATGTGTTCATTAGCCAAGTACTTTGGAGTATCAAAATGTATGTGTAAGAGCTCTGGTAGGAACGGCAGCCTGGCCCCACTCCGTTAGGAAGGATGTCAATGCTTATCCAATACCATAAGTCACAAACACATAAAACACTGTAAACTTCCCTTAAAGGTTGGATTTCATTCATTTAGAGCAGGTGACTGCAGAAGTCCGGACCAGCAGATCTTCCTTAGATGACAAAACAATAAAGATATAATGCAGCTCACTAGACAGCAAAGGTTGTTTCTATATAGTGATGTAACGATTGCAAGAACAACCACTAATGTAATTGGGCTGCCAGGACGTAGCAGAGGCCACATGCATTTCTGGACACCTGCAGCACCCACCATCCCTGCTGGACCCAAAGACCCTGGCTGGCTGCTGTTTGTTCCTACCCGCTGCATTTGCAGTGCCTGGTAGACCAAAAGCCAGCAAGGGCTAAAGCCTTGTGTAGCTAGCTTGGACCTGGCTGTTTTGGGGCATGTTTCAGGAGTTACTGGGAACCTATCATTCCATGAAACACTACTGCACTATGTAAAAGAAAACTGGATTTCAAGCTATGTGCACATCCCTAAGAGCCTGCTGTACATAGCTTCAGAGCCTGGCCACAAGACTGCAGTGATTTCCTGCTCGATTTTGACATTGCAGCACTGCCATAGCAGTAGGTAGATTGCATAGGGATGACAGCAGGCATGCTATAGGCAGAATCCATGCTTTAATAGAAATTTGTCTGCCAAATTTCTTATCTTCTTTGCTGCTGAGCTCACCTATCCTCTCTAACTCCAGACTTCAGTGTGGACAGGAGGAGAGCCTGCTGTCAAACACAGGCTCAGAATTACAGGCCTATCCACAGCATTCAGTGTCTGCACCAAAAGAAAGCGACTTTCTTCGAAAGGCTGTATGAAATCCCTGCTCTTCAGAATAGAGAGAGAAGAAAAAAAGGCATAATGAAAACACACACTATTTTTTGCAAGTTCATCTAAGATATTTTACAGTAAGGTAGCATCTTGGTTTGCATCTGTGTTTTCAAATATTGCTCATCATCAAGGAATCTGAACTATACTATGTTTTATTTTTGGTGAAGAAGAAAAGAATCATGTTTCACTTATATTTTTGAAGAAAATGAAGTAACAGAGTATTGCAGATAAACACCAAGAAGAAAACATAGAAAGGAATACTGAAATACTAACTCACCTTGTTAGTTTTTTTGCATTCCTCCTTTTAACTGAAATCTGGGATTTAGCTTGAATTTGTACTATAGCTTTGTCTTTAGGACTAGAAAATAAGTAGTCATTATGATCTATAAATAGAGTTTTTCCTGAATACACAATAGTGACAGAAACCAAAGACAGAATTTGAATTTGTGTGGGAATCTCTGTGGCAAGTGAAACTCGGTTCCCTAAAACTACAGTGTCGTGGTTTAAGCCCAGCCGGTAACTCAGAACTATGCAGCTGCTCGCTCAATCTCCCTCTTTTTCCCCCCCTGCTCCCGAAGGAGGATGTAAGGGAAATAACAAAGAGAGAGAATATAAAACTAAACGGGGAAAAGGAAAAGAAAACAATAAACACAAGTGGTGCACAATGCAACTGCTCACCACCCGCTGATCGATACCCAACCCGACCTGGGCGGCGATCTGGGCTTCCTGGGTAACTCCCCCCAGTTTCTATACTGGGCATGACGTGCTGTGTTACGGAATACCTCCTTGGTTAGTTTGGGTCAGGTGTCCTGTCTCTGCTTCCTCCTGGCTTCCCTTGCGCCTCCTCACTGGCAGAGCATAAGACTGAAAAGTCCTTGATTGGGGTAAACATTACTTAGCAACAACTAAAAACAGTTATCAGTGTTGTTCCCAGGCTGAAAGTCAAAACCACAGCACTGCACCAGCTACTAAGGAGTAAAATGGCTGCTACTGCTGGACCCAGGACACACAGGTAGGTAAAAAAAAAAATTAAATAAGAAAAATTAAAATGGCATTATGTTATTCTAGACTACAAAGCAATATGAAAAGTGTGGAACTCAGTCTTCTTGGTGACCTGAAGAGGTATAAGTGTGTTCAAAATTTAACTCTCAGCTGGATCTTAATTAACAATTCTGCTTTTTCCTTTGTATGGAAAACAGTATTTCCACATACTCCATCTTCAAACAAGTGAACACCCAGTACTGCACATTTCTCATTTAATTATCAATTAAATGGTTTATTTTCAAAGTACTGAGACACTACATTTTGAGATCTTTGAAAATCCTTTTTATACTGAAGCCTGCTTAGCATAGAGCACATCAAATCCAGTTGTCAATTTGGGTGCTGAAACTTTGAAAAATCAATCACTACAATTCTGAAAATATAAGTCTGAGAAAGCAATAAACCTTAGAAAAAAACAACCCCACCCTGTATATTAAATATACATTCATTATGAGTTAAAATGTGAAAAGCAACAGTTTCTTTCTTAACTTAAAATAGGAAAATCTTATATTGGAATGAAAAAGATCTAGTGGTAAAATAGAATGTGGTGAAATAAATGCTAAAGCTATTCTAGTTGCTAATTAACCTTGTCTCACTTGATAACAAGCTCAAGAACATTTCCTGCTTTCCTGTACACATACACATCAAAATTACACAGTAGAGAGGTTGAATGAGTTTGGGCTAATTTTGCAAGTTCATTATATTCCAGATTGAAAGGTCTTTTCTTGAAAAAATAAAAAGAAATAATGTCAAATTAGGGGTTATATTTCCTTCATGGTGTGGCTTTTTAACACAGTATTTTTAGAATTACTGGTTAATGTTTCTTAAGGATGTATCCTAAAGTAACAGGAGTGTCATGCGCTTCGACTAGTCCAGGCAGTACCTCACAAAATATAGGCATGCCATTGGCTTGAACCTTTCATTGCAGTATACGTTTCTGCTTAAATATGTGAAAGGCAAGTATGCAAAGAAAAAAGCCCCTTTTCCAAGGCTGCTATTAGACTGAAATTTTGCTCTGCTCCAAATGTGTCAGAAAGAGATGATGATAAGACATGTCTTAGTACTTCCTCCCATCTCCCCTTAACTTTGCATATATATGAAAGCACAGAACAGAAATGTGTTGAACTAAAAATTATCTTGCTACAATCAAAATTTAACTGCCACATATACTCTGAAGAAAACGAAGGGTTTGAGGCATTGAGCAGAGTTGTATAAAACCTAGTTTCAAATTCTATTTTTAAACTTTTCAGGAGCAAGTTATAATTTGCCAAAATTATTTTTAATTAAAGAAATTCACAAATTAATTCCTGTAATTATTACTAGCTCTGTAAATTGTTTAGAAGCTTTAATTATGAACATTTGATATTCAAAATTCAAACTGAATTGTGATTAAATATAGTCCTATTTCTGCTTCTCTGCCAGATGAGAATAACACTTGGAATGAAGGATTTCAGAGTATTAAGAATATGCATAAGAGTTAAAAACTGTCAAATTGCCTAATATTTACTTAAAATTCGTAGTTTCTTCTTGTTTAATACTGTTACAACTAGTGAATACTGATGACAGAGGACAAATATAGAGATTTGGAAAGAACTGAAAGGAGTTTGATAGGAAATGAAGGTGAAGGCAAGAGATTTTAAGCCTGAAAACTAAGCACATGGTGCTTTGCATGACCTCGTGTGTGCAAGTTTGACTGTTTTATGTATTTGTGTTTCTGTACATCTATACATTTAAAGACATAGCTTTTGAAAAAAATCTGAGCAGGCATCAGCACTGTCAAGTTTAACCTAACTTTTGTTGCTGTTGTTTAAGTGCTTTTTGGCTATAAGTGCTTTCATAATTTTACCATTTTTTGTTACATTTAATAGAGATTTCTCCCAGATTAGTGGCATATGGCAATGACCTGAGGTGATGAAGTTTATTTTATACAGAACACATAAAAAAGAGGGCTACATACTATATTTTCTAGGACTGTGACAGTGTGGGTAGAGCATCAAGCTCATTGTGTGTCCTGGGTTCAGCAGTAGCAGTCATTTTTCTCCCTCTTAGTAGCTGGTGCAGTGCTGTGTTTTGGACTCTCAGCCTGGGAGCAGCGCTGATAACACCGATGGTTTTAGTTGTTGCTCAGTAATGTTTACTCTGACCAAGAACTTTCTGAGTCTCATGCTCTGCCAGGGAGGAGGGGAAGCCGGGAGGTAGCAGAGACAGGACACCTGACCCAAACTAACCAAAGAGGTATTCCATACCACAGTATGTCATGTCCAGTATGTAAACTGAGGGCAGTTACTCGGAAGGGCTAGATCACTGCTCGGGTCGGGCTGGGTATCAGTTGGCGGGTGGTGAGCAGTGGTATTCTCTTCCCTTGTTATTTCCCGTATCATTATTATTATTGGTGGCAGCAGCAGTGTTTTTGTTATACCTTAGTTACTGGACTGCTCTTATCTCAGCTCGTGGGACTTACATTCTTTCGATTCTCCTCCCCATCCCTCCAGGAGCTGGGGGGAAGGAAAGGGGCAGGCGGGAGTGAGCAAGCAGCTGCATGGTTGAGTTGCCAGCTAGGCTTAAACCACGACATCATATGAGGAAAGAAACAAGAAAGCAGAAGGCAAGGCAAGATGCACTGCTGCTCAGGGTGAGTTCTGCAGAAGTCATATGTGCTCTGTCACCATTGCCCACCCTTGTGTCAGCAATGTCCACTTTAGATCCTGCAGCCCAATAGACAGCTCAGGACAGGCATCCAAGACACGTCAATCACTCCCTGACTGGGGAACACTCTGGAAATGGGGATAAAAAGGGTCATTCCTGTGTATAAACCCTTGGGTTTACATAATGGTCAGAGCTGGGTTATGATCTGCATTAGTGCAGATGAGAAATACTCCAGTACAAGATCATGTGTGCAGGGAGCTATCTCAATCCTTTGACAGATTTAGCCCATTTTAGGCTCCTGGAAACAGTTTAAGCTTTTACATAGTTTTGCATATAAAAGGACATGCAGAGGCAAGCCTCTCTCTGTGGTTGAGAATGTCTGTCACTAATATCTCCATTCAAGCCTTTACTGTTCCCCTGGTGTCCTGTTATGACTCTATAAACATATTACCTCTTGTATCTGAAGATGATTCTGCTGTTGTTACTACCAGAGAACATAGGTAATGTCTTCAGTTACCTCCTGAAATGAAACTAGGCAGGGTAGGATTTCCTGCCAGCAAACCACGCACTGCCAGCCTGCCGTGGAGACATCAGAGCAGCTTCCAGTGTCTGAAGTGGGCTACAAGGATGCTGGAGAGGGGCTCTTCATCAGGGACTGTAGTGATAGGACAAGGGGTGATGGGTTCAAATTGAAACAGGGTTTGGAGATAAGGCAGAAGCTCTTCCCTGTGAGGGTGCTGAGGCGCTGG